>JASCZW010021751.1:0-10158 GCA_034211315.2 Aedes japonicus
GAAAAGGGTATAGATTTCGTTGAGAAAAATATCAATCCACCAAATTGCCCTCAGCTTCGACCCAACGAACTTTACTGGGCAATCGTGAAGACCCTCTTCAAGAAGACTGGTAAGGCAGCTGGGAACATGCAGGAGTTCAAAAATTTGAGCTCAAGCGTCCAAAAAATGCGATGCAACACTTGTCCGGAACTTGATGAAGAGCATTCGATCCAAAGTTCGAAAAATCGTGAAGGAATAACTTAAATTTCATCCGGTGTTCATTATGTTCAAGTTTAACCTCGTACAATAAAGGATCAATTTTTTGTATGAATAAAATATCGGTTTTCGACCTAATATGAAAGAAAGTTTATGGATAGCTTATTTTCGATACACTCCTTATAACGTTAGCAAACTAGGTCTTTGTGTTATTTCTAGACTAACATTTGAAAAGGGCGGAAGAGCCAAAATGTAAACAAATCATATTATATTATATTTAGATTGAACAATCTCAGAACTACTAATATACCTGGACAATGACATTAAAATCAATTATGCACATTCTTAAACAAAAAGAATAATTTATGGCGTTCTTCCGAATCATACATTGCTCTAGTTATTTAGCTGTTCCGCCACTTGTTTTCAGTTTGCTTCAAATCCTGGCAAATAGTTCAATATTTTAGGCAAACACTATTCTAATCATCATATACTTATTTCGACTTAAGCTTAAAATGTGTATTTACGAATATTATGCGTAAATATAACTTTATTTTTATTAAAACTTGGAAATAACCATTACGCCTTAATCACTAAGTAGAAGTCATTTCGCCGCATATTTTCGCCCGTTATAAATTTAAATTGGAATTACGCCGTGGAGATAATGTTGTTGATTTCCTTTGAGGGTTGTTACGCCGTCGATAGGTTGCTATGGATGTTTCATGAAGGTTGATTTTGCTTCGCGCTGAAGAAAACAAATTGAAATCGGAAAATGCCAAAAAGTGCCGAGAATCTATCAAGTAAGTGCCAAAAATTTATCAAGTAAGTACAGTTCAAATCTGTTCTTAACGCGGATTTAATTTTTAGAAGCGACAACGGATACAGCGGTTTTTATCGACGGCACGGAGTTCAGCTTGAGTGCATGTGAGGTTATATATGGGAACCCTCATATTCCCTCAATTCCTTCACATGTAGGTCCAACAGAGTCCAAATTTAATTCCTCCGGCAGATGCACCCATTCAAACCACATAAGGCAGGATGCTACGTACGGACGATCCCGTTCGTCGAATCGTATCGCATGGATACCTCACTGCTAGCATCTACTACGGACCCAAAAGGTAAGAACTTTCAATACAAACCGATCCATTTGTTAAGATTTGTTTTTCAAAACCTTCCCCGACAGAATTCTTCTATACCAGTTACCTGCCGGCTCTCCTGTAAGATGTCGTGGCAAAGAAAATTCCGCCACTGAATGGGATCTGCAATGTGATGATGACGAAGACTATGTCCCGCAAGGAGATGCGAGCTTGCTAAATGATTTCTTGATATTCGAGTATTTTGAGCCATACCGGAATCAATCAATTGAGGATGAAGATTACCGTTTGAAAGGTAATTTGGACATTCGAAACGCATCGAGGCAAGAACAAGGGCTATTGCTATATGTGGGATGAATCCCGAGGCCGAAGAGGAGGTAATGAAATCGGTTCGTGCCTACTATTAGATTTAAAGGATTTCCTTGCTGTTAACCTTGATGTTAAACTATTAAATTTATATTCTGATCGCTGTGGAGGGCAGAACCTCAACTTCATTGTCTGCATGATGCTAAGTTACATCACCGAGCACAACTTTAACGATCGGCGAGATGTTATTATCAGACATAAGTTTATGGTGAGTGGTCACAGTCACATGGAGGTGGACAGTATTCACGGAGCGATTGAGAGGGCCAAGAAAAACACTTCGTTGGACATCGAAATGCCTAGAGACTGGGCTGTCTTTAAAAAGGAAGGTGCCACTTGTAGTTAAAAAGTTCGACCAACATCAGCTTTTGTCTCTAAAAAGTTTGTCTAGTCGGTACAAAAAGCGTCGTCTTAACTCAGCCGGTGAAGTTTTGAAACTCATATCTGTGGTTATGTTTGAATACTGTTCTTCTTGCCCTGGAATCGTGTTTTATAAAACTGATATGATGTCTGATGAATACTTTCCATTCAGGATTTGTGATAACGATACCATAATCAATCAATGGGCTGCAAAATGGTGAGTCGACAACCGTGATGGAGCGTGCGTCCCCGCAACATAGCTCTGGTCCTCACAAGTTCCTACCTTATGCTTCCACGGGTCAACAGATGACAAAGACCGCCAGCTAAGGGTTGCGTACTTAGCTGGTAGTGCAACCTGGGCACTGTTGTCCTTCTGACTTCAGCTAGATTGAGGAGGTGCGTGCCGAGCGTCTGTCCACCAAGGATATGCGGCTCAAACAGCGGCTGAGTAAGAAACGCTGTATCTCGTCAGCTATACCTTAGGAGGAAGTCCCACCAACGCAATGTAGCCATTGCGGTAAGATAGCATGCTGAAGACTTACCATACCACGAAAAATGTAAGTATTCTTTATTTTGTGAGATTTTTCCTCATTTTATTGCCCACAACTATTTTATAAGGAACAGTAGAAATTTGCAATATCCCAGTATATCTACTAGTGCAAATAAAAACAAAAATAAATGTGTTAATTGAATCTAAAGTTCAGTATAGCCGTGAAATTTTCATTTTGTCTTAACTTTTCATAAATCATGTATGCTAAAAATGTCTAATGTATGTATGGTAGCCACCATCCCCTCTAGCCCTTTGGCTTGATGCAGCTCCACTTAACAGCAAGATCAAATTGGGCCACCGATCTGAATTCGCACTATCGCTGTATGAAGGGCCAAAAACGGAGGGGTGGACCCGTAAGCAGAGACACTTACACGAAATCCACGGGAAATTAAGAATCTCCTTCCAACGATATGATCCAACAAATCGAATAACACAATTCGCAATACTCATAAAGCTTTCTACAGGATGGCTTGTTAAGAAGGGCGCGTCACTCTCCCTGAAACTGTTGGAGTAGAACTCGCAGCACCACACTCGAATCGGTAAGATAAGAAATGATACTGTTTGTTCCTCCTAGACTCAGGCAGTCAATCAAACCATCGTCCAGTTTCAGCTTGAATGATACCCTGGTGCTCCCTCCCAACCCAGTATTTATTATATTTATATAAATATAGATGTAATGTAATAATAATATGTTATATATGATTATATAGTAGAGCAAAAATTATATAAGGATATTTAGTTAAATTATGTAATAGTTGGAGTTCACGAGCCTATGATAACCATGTTAAACTAAATTAATTAACCTGCTGAAATAATAATATTAAGGCAGTAATAATAATATGCAGCTTCGTACCACTTTGTATCACTGATGGGTGACTGTATCTCTGGAATGTGAAGGTCATCTTGTTATTCATTGAGGTATAAATATCAATAAAGCATTCAATTGTATATAAAACCATAATATTATATTATTACGTATTTAATCATGACATATAGATATATAACCTTCTGGAATGAAGAGCATTTATTAATTTTGATTATTATTTGATATAATTTAATAAAATAATTATACCGGCCGGATCACCAAACTGAAGCAATTAAAATTTTATTAATTATTTTATTACTTCTTCCATAATATTATATTTATGATATGCAATTAATAATGATGAACAGCTGTGTTCCTCTGAACCGCTCAAATAGTAGTTGATGATCGTGTACTGAAATGTTAAGGTCATATTACGCCATTTAATGGAAAATATAATGAAGGAATTAAAGGTTGAGCGGTCGAGAGAGTCGTCAACATTTCTATTAATGAAAATATGCTAGAGCTTGTAAAATACATGCATCATATAATAACACATACTAGTATCTACACATCTATATATACATCCATTGCTACTTTCGAGAAGGCCACTCCGACGGTGCTAGATACAGCTGAAAATTGATCCCCATTCTTACTGATGCTTCTACCAGAAGATGATCATCCTATAACCGCAAGACCTCCTCTCCTAAACTGTATGGTACCTGAGAGAAATTTACCTTTCTGGCGTAATACATGTAATGAAATATACAGAATTAGGCTATGAATAAACAATGTCCTATAAGATAAAATATATAGTGAGGGTATATTGTAATATGAATTGAAAATTACATGTGTGCCGACTGCTGTTTTGTTGCAATTGTAGACAAACTTGCGCATCCATTATGAACCAGAAAATTTAGGCAATGTATGACCGCCATGAAAAAAGAATTTTAAATTTTAAATTATGTTGTAATACCTGACGACCTGGAAGACCTGAAAGATATGAGAATGGAAAATTATGATATGATGTACCGGTCGCACCCCCTCACTTCGCTATTGTCGGATTGACAACATTGCTCAGGCTACGCCAACCAGCGTCTCCATGTTTCAGCTGGCAGTCTTTGTGATCATATGACTCGTGGAGGCGTGAGGTAGGAACTTATGAGGACCAGAGGTCGGTCGCACCCTCCTGCCAAGTTGTCAACTCACCATTTGAAGCCCTGTATGCTAAAAATTTCTAATGTTCCTTTAACAACTATATAAGGGGTATTCCCTGGGGGTAGCCTAAGCCAGTCCCTTGTCATGCGAAGACACGCGGCCTTCTGGCCGTAGTCTTCCGAAGGTCCTTACTGAGATCAGCTGACCCTGCTAAAAGAAGCCATCACGTAGGCTATTCTCTCAGAACAACCTGCTGAGAATAGTCCTGCAGCCATAGGTAATCCTTGCACTGATGGTGGGTTCTTATTACACATCACACATCACATCACGATACCATAATCAATCAACCGTTGCCACTTTTAAATCCACTGGAATCTGAACCTATTCCGCTGCCGTATGCGTGGTCGGAAGGCGAAGACTGCGATCGAAGATGCAAATTTCGATGACGACCTGGATTATGATAATGAAATCTGCTAATATACGAGTGAACGTAGCCGCTATTGAGAACAGGAATACGTTTGCTGTGAATTAAAAAGAAATAAACTTCGCTCTAGATTGTTTAATACATTAAACATCTTTTAATTATTAGGTACAAAAGTCTTATACTGTATGGTATCAATTTTTCACAACTTAACTGAGTTTTAAATGTATTATTTAAAGCTATTTCATGCAATTTAATCGACAAGCGACATTCGAATTTTTTCCCGATCTGTACATATCATCGCTCCTAGTAGGGCGCTGTATGGTGCATCAGATCCGCTATACGCCATATGCACTACTAGCGACGTTATGTTTAACGCATAGAACAGGAGTAAAATCCTCCAAACCGCAAAATCCTCCAAAACTGTAATTGATCCAGCCCACAAATCTCCTCATTTGATGTCACAGATTTGGTTCCATCGCGTTGTCTATGTCCATGACTGTTAAATCATGATTAAGAATCCGCAATTCAAATAGTACTAATAAGAACAATGTTCATTTGATAGAATGAACTCTTACCTCTAATTTTTCTAGTAGTACCTAGACTCATAATTAGTGAAATTAACTGTTTAAGTATGGTAACACTGGGTCGTAATTCCTCGCCACTTGATTAGTGTGACTGAAGAGCGTAGGCGTAATAACAAATAAGATGCCAGAATGTCATAACTTGACGGCGTATTTCCAGTGATGGCTGTTTAACAGGCGAAAAACCTAAGGCGTAACAACACTCTAAGAATAAACAGGGCGTATTTTGGTTTTTATCAATTTTAACTCAATAAAACCTATTTCTGGATAAATTGTGTGATAAGGTTAAGCACTGCATTATTATACAAAATTTTAGCACAAAAAATGGTTCATTGGAGCTTTATATGGAAAATAGGATTTGATTTTCATTTTCCAATCTTTGCCTCCAGTTTTCACGGTTTCGTGATTTTGGAATACCGCCCTTTTCAAATGTTGGTCTAGATTTAGTCCACAAAACAAATGGATAAACAACAACATAAGTTGCCACGAAAATCAAAAGCGTACTTTTAGTCGTTTTCCTAAGATTGAAAGTAAGAAGTCTAAGAGCGAATTGCGGCCGAACCCGCCAGTATCACACCTGATGTTAGTGCCTTTATATAACGTTCTACAACGTGGCAGTGAAAATGACAAGAACATGTGATACTTTCACTACTGGTCAAATTCTTGGTCTCACATGCATGTTTATAGCATGAGATAAGCCATCTCACCGTCGACAAGGTGTAAATTTTGACCCACGAGAGGGAGCTTAACCAGCGAAATCATGATGCCCCAAAAGTTCAAGAAATCGAAAATTATGCGGAAGTGAACAACTATAAGTTGTTTAATATTGTCTCAATTGCTTCGGATTACATCGATCATTCTAATAGCAGCATGATTTTGTTTTTATTACCGTTAAATTAATGACACATTTGGTACATAGGACGAATGAAGAAGCTAGGCTAACATTACATCCCCTTACCCGAGTATTGGAGGATCCAAAAGTGAAATTGAGAGAGCTAGCTTAGCCCCCAATGACTTCTATTTGTTCTCAAACGTGAAGATATGGCTCACCGAAAAGCGGTTTTACTCAAATGATGAGCTCATAGCTGAAACCGACGGCTATTTTGAAGGACTTCCGAAGGAGTACCATTCGGATTGAATGAATAAATTAGAAAATCGCTCGACTCGCTTTATCGGTCTAAAAGGAGAGTATGTTGAGAAATAAAACCGAATTTGGCAAAAAACAACGTTTTCGTGTTTGATATTAAAGGAACTTTTCAGGTAACCTAGTAAGACTACCGTCGCATACATTTTGCATTAACTGCAGAATGAGTTTTACAGCCCCACCAGTTGCAATTCTTCAACAAGATCGGGCAACGAACCCTCCTCCACGTTAACCATACTGGGATTGCATCATTTTATCGCTCCACCAAAATCAACTGTTAAATCCACGAAGGAAATAAATTAACTTCCTGTTTGATGTTGCGACAGAAGCCGACTACCAAACGGCATCTGATTCACGCAGGCAGTTTCCAAACGAGCTCAACTCTGCAACAATTCCAGCCAACGCACCGCATAAAGCGGAAATGTGATCGATCGTAAAAATGCAGAAAATATAAGGGGGAACCCATCCGCGATCGACAACAGGTGATCACCGCCAGCATCGTCGTCGTCGTCGTCGTCTTCGTCATCGTTTTATGCTGAGCAAAAGAACTTTTCGATCCCAATGAGAATAAATTAGTTTCGCTGATTCTTGTTTCGATTCGGTCGGTGAAATGTCCGAGACCAGAGGAAAGCGGATTTTAATCGAACGAATAAACGATTCCAACTTCCAATTTCTCCTCCCGACTGTATCGGTGGTCGCGGGCCCCAATGAGTTAAACTGTCAGCGGATGATAAACTTCGACAGTTATTCCATCAGAATTCCGTCAGGCAATGAAGGCATGCTGAAAGAAAAGAAGAAAGACGAACGACGGAGGTCAACCGGTTGACATTGACGACCTCACGTCTTAACTTTTCCATCTTTCCGGCAATTCTTCAACTCCGACGATTCGATACAGCTCCTACGAGGTACAGGTTCCGTCCGTGCAATATTCTACTCGCGAAGGCAGTTTGAGAATTTCGCGATAAGGTCCTCGATTCGAACCTTTTCTTTCTGTTTCATTTTCCCTGCGCCAGGTTCTCATCATCTTCGTCATCAGCAGCAGCGGAAAGCTTTATGGACAGAAGAAAACTACCTCCTCGCTACGACACAACTATAGAAGACATCGCAACTACATTCAGTAGGGTACTAAAAACACAAAAACAGACAACGCGGCTCACAAAAGGTCCATGTTTTATGACCGGGGATCAAAATCTGAGCTGCTTTCTGGTTTCTGTTCCGCGATGATGCCGCCATCGCCACTAGCAGGCAGATTTTCATAGGCCACGCTCTCGAGTAATGGACCCTGCGGCAGGGAGGGGGACCTAGAAAAACGAGCAAAAACAGAAATCGTTAGACACCGAGCGAGATCATCTTTCTAATAGAATAATTTGAATATTAGTTACAGTTGATTCCCCCTTCCTTCGGCTGATTTGAGACGAGCTCTTTTTCTGTTCTTACGAGGGGAAGATCGTTTGAAGAGAGGTTCGCCGAACAGAATGGACTGCAATTGCTATGGGTTTAATCTTGATTGTTTCGTGAGAGTAGGAAAAAAAATGCTGAAACGCCGGGTTGCTAGGATGCTGCATAGAATGGATCGTAATGTTGTTAAATTGTTCGGAAAGCAAGCGGAGTCGATTAAGGCAATGTGGTTCAAAAGGGTGAGACAGGCCTACTATGAGTTACTTTGATGCACCATGTTACTCGCGAGTAATTCGATATTCCTCGAAATTTAAAGAGCGAACACGAAATTATTGCGACACCGAAAATGTCATGCCAATTTTCTTATAATGTTTAGAATCAAACCAAAATTTTTGGGTAGTTTTATACATATATTTACTTCAAAAATCAAAAGAAAAGTTAATCGATGGAGCCTTGAGTGTAAATTGAACGCATTTTCGCTTGATGCCCTCCATCAAAGTCTTTACAGTGTCATCCGGTACCAGTTTTTCATTTTTTTCCATTTTCTTAAAATGTCCTTCTCGTCTTTGACTGTCTTCTTGCTCTTCCGAAGTTCCCGCTTCATCATTGCCCAGTACTGCTCCACCGGGCGCAGCTCCGGACAGTTTGGCGGATTCATGTCCTTTGGAACAAAATGGACAGAATTGGCCTCATACCACTCCAGGACACTTTTAGAATAGTGGCATGATGCCAAATCTGGCCAAAATAGCGGAGCTTTGTCAGTGCTGCTGCAAGAACGGCAAAAGGCGCTTCTCGAGGCACTCAGATTTGTAGATCTCGCCATTTACTGTGCCCTTTGTCACGAAAGGCTCACTCCTCAGTCCGCAAGAGCAGATGGCCTGCCAAATGAGATATTTGGAGGCGAACTTCGACATTTTCATCTTCTTCAATTTGTCGTCCACATAGAACTTGCTCTTGCCGGTGAAAAACTCCAACCCGGAATTTGCTTAAAATCGGCTTTTATATACGTTTCGTCGTCCATCACACAGCAGCCATATTTTGTCAGCATCTTCTCGTAGAGCTTCCGTAGCCTGAGTTTTAGCCGTCGATTGTTGCCGCTCATCGCGGTTTGGAAGTTCTGTACCTTGGTTGTATGTAGTCCAGCTCTCTTCTTTGCATTCTGGACGTAGCTCTGCGACATGTCGATCTTTTAGCCAAATCACGACTTGAGACGTTGGGATTTGCTTTAATCATCCGCTTCACCTTTCTCTCCGTCTTTGTTCTCCGGTCCCGGTTTTTTTCCAGCTCCTTTGCCGTGGTCCAACGTCAACCGCTCCTGGAACCGCTTCAACACTCTGGAGACGGTTGAATGGTGAATGTTCAACATTTTTCCCAACTGTCTCACCAGGTCAGGAAATTCCAGGTGTTTGGAAAGAATTTGTTCTCTCGACTTGCGTTGGTTCACCTCCATTTTCGTTGAATCGAAAAACACGACTTCGAGTTTGACTGCATGTAGACAATACACATCAATGAGAAAGTGTGCAAAATTTGGTTGATTTTGACACAATGGTATAAAAGTTATGCCCTGTTGAATGTGTCGCAATAATTTCGTGTTCGCCCTTTAATCGTTGTTCATAGATTGTTTGGCTCTTTTTTACTGCCTTTTCAATATACACTCCTACGAAGTCAGCTCTATTTTTAAACTTCAAAAACAAAAGAATTAAGCAGTTAGCGTCTTCTGAACCTTTACCTTTAGTTTTTCTGAAATAGAATACAATAACCAGTGTCCCTAATAGTAGAAAGTGTCAGGTGAAACCCAAGGACCATAGCCTTACCTTTTCGAACACTGGAAGGTCTCGTTTGATGGACTGGCTGTCGTCTCTCAACCGAGGTCTCAGCACTTTCTACATTCTGTCAACTGACTTCATGAAGGAGATAGCGCGATCTCACATCAGCAGTTTTAGCATAGTGGCCATGATGCCAGATCGGGCCAGAACAAAGGTTTTTCTTTGTGACTTTTGATGAAGTGGCAGCAATCGCTTCCGCAGACACTTCTTTCTGATAGATCTTCTTGTTGATTGTGCCTGTAGTGAAGAAAGATTTACTTTTTTTC
>JASCZW010021752.1:0-10163 GCA_034211315.2 Aedes japonicus
AAAAATTAGTATTTTCCATTTAATTCCAACTACCTTTGCTTATCTTGAGGGCTTCAAATGGTGAGTTGACAACTTGGCAGGAGGGTGCGACCGACCTCTGGTCCTCACAAGTTCCTACCTCACGCCTCCACGAGTCATATGATCACAAAAGACTGCCAGCTGAAACATGGAGACGCTGGTTGGCGTAGCCTGGGCAATGTTGTCAATCCGACAATAGCGAAGTGAGGGGGTGCGACCGGTACATCATATCATAATTTTCCATTCTCATATCTTTCAGGTCTTCCAGGTCGTCAGGTATTACAAAATAATTTAAAATTTAAAATTCTTTTTT
Organism: Aedes japonicus; assembly: GCA_034211315.2. Classification (NCBI taxonomy): domain Eukaryota; kingdom Metazoa; phylum Arthropoda; class Insecta; order Diptera; family Culicidae; genus Aedes; species Aedes japonicus. Next base: position 332 of record JASCZW010021752.1, read on the forward strand.
TTCATGGCGGTCATACATTGCCTAAATTTTCTGGTTCATAATGGATGCGCAAGTTTGTCTACAATTGCAACAAAACAGCAGTCGGCACACATGTAATTTTCAATTCATATTACAATATACCCTCACTATATATTTTATCTTATAGGACATTGTTTATTCATAGCCTAATTCTGTATATTTCATTACATGTATTACGCCAGAAAGGTAAATTTCTCTCAGGTACCATACAGTTTAGGAGAGGAGGTCTTGCGGTTATAGGATCATCATCTTCTGGTAGAAGCATCAGTAAGAATGGGGATCATTTTTCAGCTGTATCTAGCACCGTCGGAGTGGCCTTCTCGAAAGTAGCAATGGATGTATATATAGATGTGTAGATACTAGTATGTGTTATTATATGATGCATGTTTTTTACAAGCTCTAGCATATTTTCATTAATAGAAATGTTGACGACTCTCTCGACCGCTCAACCTTTAATTCCTTCATTATATTTTTCCATTAAATGGCGTAATATGACCTTAACATTTCAGTACACGATCATCAACTACTATTTGAGCGGTTCAGAGGAACACAGCTGTTCATCATTATTAATTGCATATCATACATATAATATTATGGAAGAAGTAATAAAATAATTAATAAAATTTTAATTGCTTCAGTTTGGTGATCCGGCCGGTATAGTTATTTTATTAAATTATATCAAATAATAATCAAAATTAATAAATGCTCTTCATTCCAGAAGGTTATATATCTATATGTCATGATTAAATACGTAATAATATAATATTATGGTTTTATATACAATTGAATGCTTTATTGATATTTATACCTCAATGAATAACAAGATGACCTTCACATTCCAGAGATACAGTCACCCATCAGTGATACAAAGTGGTACGAAGCTGCATATTATTATTACTGCCTTAATATTATTATTTCAGCAGGTTAATTAATTTAGCTTAACATGGTTATCATAGGCTCGTGAACTCCAACTATTACATAATTTAACTAAATATCCTTATATAATTTTTGCTCTACTATATAATCATATATAACATATTATTATTACATTACATCTATATTTATATAAATATAATAAATACTGGGTTGGGAGGGAGCACCAGGGTATCATTCAAGCTGAAACTGGACGATGGTTTGATTGACTGCCTGAGTCTAGGAGGGAACAAACAGTATCATTTCTTATCCTACCGATTCGAGTGTGGTGCTGCGAGTTCTACTCCAACAGTTTCAGGGAGAGTGACGCGCCCTTCTTAACAAGCCATCCTGTAGAAAGCTTAATGAGTATTGCGAATTGTGTTATTCGATTTGTTGGATCATATCGTTGGAAGGAGATTCTTAATTTCCCGTGGATTTCGTGTAAGTGTCTCTGCTTACGGGTCCACCCCTCCGTTTTTGGCCCTTCATACAGCGATAGTGCGAATCCAGATCGGTGGCCCAATTTGATCTTGCTGTTAAGTGGAGCTGCATCCAAGCCAAGGGCTAGAGGGGATGGTGGCTACCATACATACATACATACACTACCTTTGCTTATCTTGACAGATACGCGTATTTCGTCTACAATGTGCAGACTTCTTCAGTGTCTCGTACTAATAACTCGACTTAGGAATTGGTAGTCTAACCAGATAGTTTTCGCCAGCACTATAACTTGGTGCGGAATGGTCAGGGCTCCCTTTTTGCGTTTGGCTGGTTGTGGTTATCGGGGTGCCATATTAGTTTTTGTTACAACCTTTAATTTTTTCATAACAATATTTTCTATCTGTGTTTAAATGCAGAAAATCTTGGCAAACTTTTGCGGTGCCCGAATGCTAATGGACTTCATTTCCATAATTGATTTTTAGTTGAGTTCTAAATAAACAGATACATATTCATGACAAAACATGTATTTTGATAAGCTGATACAAAACGGTCTTTTCAATAGGGCCTAAGTGCAATCATCACAGTACAACAATATGGATCATCTCTCCACAGGAAAATTAGGTTCTCGCTGAGCGATCTCACAAACACTAGCTTGCTGCTTTACACGTATAGGATCAATTTGTTTATTGTTTTCAACCACGAGATCAACTGTCAAAATGTTGACTACGGTTTGTGTTTTATTTTCAACCAGCAAAACGATTGTATTAGTGAAACTGCTTATTAATACTAACGACGGCAGAGAAGTCTATGGAAAAGTAAACGAGGGATTCATGTTCTCGGGGAAATCGATCATAGCACTCGAACACTTCTGACAGGTCAGTATTGACATGATTATGAATCAAAGAGGTGTTTATTTTGATTACTAAAAGTTCAAGGAGAGGTAAAAAAATCGGAAGAATCCATCATTGTTCAAGAAGTTTGGATAGTGTTCAGTGATCGAGTTGAACTCCTTCAAAATGTGCAGCTGCTTGAGGTCAACGCTCAAAGCAGTTGTCAAAACTGGATCGTTCAGATCAAAGCGGTTAGTGATCTGTTTAGTCACATCGGCAGATCGAGTGAAAGCCTCCTTCCTGCTATCATCGAGAGCTCCTAAGTTATCTAAGCATTTCTCCAGCTGCTACTTCTGCAATCCGTGAGGTGTTTTAGGTAATCACCTTCACAGACATTTGCATGGAGAACTATAAGCAAGACCTCAGTTGATTGCACATATCCGGGAATTTTGGAGCTTCTGACTGAAAGATACGGTTCGCTTTGTTGATAAGAAGCAATACGTAGCTCAAAGAGTAGAAAAGTGGTTCCAAATTCTTTTTGACAGCTGACCACAACGATAGCCATCTGGTGGCAGATGGAAACAGAATTTTTAAAGGCTTCAATTCCAAGAAATCATCTGGAGTTCCTTGGATCGCTTGGGGTTGCAGGAAAACTAACTGTAGATACCACGCATCAACTGTTACAGGTAAGCTTTTCGTATTCGTAGCTTGCATAAAAAGCCCGAGTGTAGAGTACATTTGATAATTATCATATGACAACAGTCACGTTTCAGCAACTTCCTGAAGGATCAGTCAGAACCCATCATTATCGATGCTCCATCCGATCCAAAACCCATATGCCTTTTTTATGATCGGTGTCAACGACCTTGAACTATTAAACAATTGCATGTTTTTACACCACAAAATAATTTTAGAGGTAACAAAAAAGTCAGATTGGAAATAACTATGCTTCTAATGTCAAAAATATCAATTGAGAACGTAATTCTAATATGTCAAAATCCCTCTGCGTGAAAGCTTGAAAATACATCTAAATTGGTATTCTTGTAGAGATCCCTGCAGAAAGTTCTGCCAAGATTTGTGGATCCCATCTATGACAAATTAATAAATCAAAAAAGTGGATCTAAATTAAATAAGCATAAAGTGCATACTGAATTTTAGACCTCTACTGTATGACACATGGAAAAAGAACGTTCTTTTCTACTTGGGAATTAAATAAAATAAGTTTCAATGTAAATGTGGATTCGGCCTCTGCAAGTATGGACAGTTTGAATAGATCAGCACGATTTTTTCATTAAAATTAAATTAGAATCATGCAAGTCATATTAAAAAATAATGTTTATTTTTTCAAACAAGTCGATGATTCCCCATTGTACGGGATTGTAAATTGTGAAGACTGAATGAAATTAATATTATTCTTTCACGAATTTGCGAATTTTTAATTCATCAGTTCCGAAAAAGTGTTTTATCATTTTTTGGATACCTTAGCCCAATTTTTTTTAACTGCTGCATGTTCTCAGCTGCTTTACCAGTTTTTTTGACGGGCCAGAGCTGAGGGCAATTTATCAGATTGATGTCTTTCTTAATGAAATCTGTAACCTTTTCTTTGAGCCAATTGACAATTAGTTTGGCGTAATGCGCCGAGTCTCAATCCGGTCAGAACAGTGGAGGCCTACAATGCTTATGATATAAAGACAGCAACCTTTTCTGCAGACCCTCAGATCGATAGATTTCCGCATTTATTGTTCCAGTAGTGAAAAATATTGTAGATTTCATACCGCAGGAACAAATTGCTGGCCATACCAGCAGTTTTCGACCAAACTCTTACCCTTGAATCGACCTGCCTGTATTGCTTACACCCTCCCCTACGACGACAGTGTAATATTGAGTCCTCTTTGACACAGGTCTCGTCGTCCATCAAAATGTGTGCATTATGTCGCTGCAATACTCGCGAATACAATTTCCGGGCCCTTGTTGCTAGGCTTTGCTTCTGCATTTTATTTGCGAATTTTCTGCTTCTTGTAGGTTTTTAGGTTGTTTCGTTTCTTGATACCTTGTTTCATTCCGATGCTGGTTCCTGCTTTTGTGATGAATTCCAAAGCGCTTCGTCAATGGTCGCGCCCTTTCTAAGTAGCCATGTGTCCAAAACCTTAATTTTAACGTCTTTTTCAATGCACGACATTTTGCAATCGAAGAATTCAACCCTGCAAACAAGTTAAATAACGGAGAATGACAGTCAAACGCACAGCATGCTGCAACGAACACATTGAAACAACCATAAATACAAGCAAACAACGCAGTTGTACGTGGATATATTATTTTCGATACATTCTTTATACGATAGAAGTGTAAATAATACTACACACAAGCTAACAAAAACTACAAAAAACAGCCTAATGAGGTTGTACGTAAAGGTCATGTAGGACAACGTAGTAATGTGTAATTGTAATATTTGGTGGCAGTCGCTGTTTGTAAAATGTCTGTTTGGCATGCTGCTCTTGGCATTAGCTTGCTCTATTTTTGTACTTAGAATAATGTCATGACCGTTTAAATTTCCGAGCCGAGCTAGAAATTCTAGAAAAGATTTAAGGTATGCGGCAAAGGGAAAGCTGTAACTTTTTTACCCACCACTGGCTTCCAATTGACAATAATTTAGAACGATATGTAAGATATATTCCAATTCAAACAAATTTTTAGCTGGTCCATGTTTGATCGATCTTCTTTGGAACTGTCGTATTGCCCAAACATGCGGGCAATTCTTCACTGCGGCAATTCATTGGCCAGAAATATTTGCATATTTGCAACAGTTGTTAGTATTGAAATCAATTATCTACTCATAACAAATAACTGGTCATGCTAATTTGCTAGTTAATGCATTTTCTTAACACATTTAACTATTCATACCACTCAACCACCTTACCGAAAGGTGGCTGCTAACTAGATCACACTTATTTCGGTAGTGGTTGCACCAACCACTCCTTTACAAAGCAGCACCATGCTGAAGGTGGCTGGGTTCGATTCTCGGTCTGGTCTAGGAATTTTTCGTTAAGGAAAATTTCTCGACTCCCTGGGCATAGCGTATGATTGTACTTGCATCATAATAATGCAAAAATGGTACCTGGCATCGAAAGCTCTCAGTTAATAACTGTGGAAGTGCACTTAGAACACTTAGAAGTTGAGAGCAAGCAATAAGCTTGTAATGCTAGAAAAGAAGGTTGCACCAACCGGCTGGCTACAAATTAACCTTTGGCTTGGTTAACCGCTTTCATAACCAATGGCTGCCTAGCAACGGTTGCCTACTTACCTCAAAACTATTTACTTGGCCAATCGTTGCTTGCCACTGCAAGCTCCAAGGTACATGTCACCACCAAGTTTTCAATACTGGCTTCAATAACAACAACTCCAAGGTTTCCAAGCGAATGAAGCATTGTGCGAAGGTGAACCTTTTTCATACAGTTCATTGCTACATATGTGATCTCCCCTAGTTGCATTTGAAGTCTGTGATAGAGAAATATTTGGACGAAATTATAAGACATCACACCCGACGCGTAGAAATATTTTCAATTGGGACACACATTTTGAAAATGTTCGGAGAAACAACTGAGATATTAAAGCTTAAAACCTGACCACTTTCCGTGACGATCGCAATGCGATTTATTTTTTAATTTTTACTCCAGAATAAAAAACAAAGACGTAGTCCTGATCCTCAATTCCTCTATAGAAGTGCTTGCTCGCAAAGACGGCTACGCCAAAACCACGAAAGATGCCGGATTTTTCAATAAAACGCACTTCTTTATAATCGATTTCATACTTAATAAAGATATGTTTCATAAAAAATAAAGCCAATTTCTAAATAAATGTTTCTTTTTATTTCTACAACTTTATCAAGGTTGCTGCCCATTGAAATGTGGCTGTAATAAGAGTTTCATCTCTATAAACCATTTGAAGATAATTTTTGAATAATAATTGAAATCTCAACAACATGACACAAATCAGCAGTACAACATTTGAGCCATACCTGCTTAAGAAAATTTAAGGAAATTGCATTCTTAAATGTTGCCCAACAAACATAGATTCGTCTGCAATGTTTATGTACCTATACAAATATCAACATGAACATATCGAAAAATTCCGAGATTCGACAAACAATATAAGAGTGTGTTGAAAGACAGTCTCCCTCGAGTAAACACACCACGAACATCGATGTCTGTCATTTCCTACACCTGCGGCTAGGTGCTAATGAAAAATCAAGCACCCACGAGACTTGTTGCTCGCGTGACCCTCGCTACTACTGGCTGCAAACAATGTAAACCGCACTTATCCTCTTTGCATGTGCATGTGCCCCGTGTGCAGCAATGGTGGTGGAGAAGATTACGGTTCTTTCACAATTGCTAAAATATTAATCGAAACAATCGATTGCGTTCTTTGTCCTCCAACAATGGCACGGAACAGATGTGTAATCAACCGTTGCCCTATCCATTTACGTAACCATTACCATTGCGCTGCAGTTCCAAAAGAGGGGGGGGGGTTATTTTTCGAAAATTACCGTTACTTCTGCAGTGGGTACGGAATGATTCTATGCATTCAAGCAATACGTAAAACCAGGGTCACGGGTCTGCTCTGGCCATTGCTGGCGCACTTCATGCTGCGTTGCATACTTGATTGAACTGTGTGCATATAGCAGAAATAATGGAAGGAGCAAAACCACAGTGCAACGAAAGGACAAAAAAATCAATTTTAAATTGATTTGATACATTTACTTATTTACACAGCAAAATCAATAATTCATCCTGGTGTCGACAGTGATAGTGTATGTTGGAAGGTTATTGGTTGAAGGAGTGTTGTTTGGTTTTGCACTTGTATCAAGATGGTAGCAGATGATCGGGAGTTCAATCCCAGGCCCGTCCCCTTCCTTGCTATTTGTCACTTGCCTTTTTCAATCACCACTAGATTTAAAATAAAACGCAATCTACTGTGCTTTCATTGATTGCATCACTTATCACAGTGAATCCATGATCTATAATAACAAGCTGCCTCAGTAACACAAATCTATCCTTACCTTGACAATCGTGGAGACGAAGAGGTAAACACGGTCTCCAACCAACGATTTTAAACTAATCATCCTTCCCCCCTCCCCAAAGACCGTGAGGACGTGGCCTTCGCCGATTTCGAATCAACTTGAGTTGAGGACTTTTCCCGGAATACGTTTCATCAACCGGCGCACATTATTCTCATGCATCGTTTTGGCAATCTTATTCCACTTAGTTCTCAATTCATTGATGCTTTTGACAACACTGCCATTCACATTTAGCTTCCTCTTCATAATAGCCCAAAATCTCTCTATCGGTCTGAGCTGGGGGCAGTCTGGTGGGTTGAAATCTTTCGGTATAAACTGAATCCCGTTGGTTTCATACCACTGTTGCACTGTTTTACTGTAATGACAGCTTGCAAGATCTTGCTAAAACAAGACAGGTTCATTGTGGGATCTGATGAATGGCGATGAATATACGTTTTTGGAGACATGTTGTTCTATACAGCTCTGAATTCAATGTCTTATCAGTGATGGAAACCTTGGTCTTCCTACTGCAGCTACAAATGCCGTGCCAAATCATGTATTAACGGGCAAATTTATCTGCAAACACACACTGAAATTTGGCAGGAACATCTCCCCGAGCCGTAACCATGCAGACATGTTTTAATATTATTATCAGTTTACATTATTGTATCCCTTAACTATAGTTTAAGCACTTTTTTTATGACATTGCATATTAGGATTGCATTTTTTTTATTTATACCATTTTTATCATTTCTTTGATTTTCATGTTTTACTTTGATATTATTGTTTATTTTTATCTCGGAGTTTTTGAAACAATATGTCCACGCATCCATCCTCCCCTGTAGATTCACAAAATGCGCTGTAGCTCAAATCTATTTGTTTGAATCCAACTAATTTTACAGAATCATATTTTGCGGTAAATGCAGCGCAGTAGGCCTGGCAGCTTTGATGCTTGTTGGGGGATAAGGGGCATAATGAACACACAGGGCGAAATGGACACCCTAAAAATAATAAAATCTTTTAAATTTAAACGGATATGTAAGTTGTTAATAATTTTTACCACTATCAAACATATAATTTTTCAATAGAACAGTTGATATCCTGTTTTAACCACCGAAATATTTATGAATAATTAGAAATCATAACCCAAGGGTTTGAAATATTATAATTTCTAACCAGAGCAAAATAAGGTTTTACGAACGTTTCATAATATTTATTATCAATTATTTGTCCCAAACACTTCTTTGTATCGCTGCTGAAAGTTGACATAAATCACAGTATTGTTTTTTGCAATAATTTATTTAAAAAAAATGCATTTAAATTAATATAGTCGATTGGGGGCGGAACGAACACCTCTAGTAGGGTCAAAATGAAGTTTTTAATATGCTATGTTATTAATATGAAGTATTTAATATTCTGCAAGCATTAATATTGACATAAAAATAATGGGGCGTCATCTAACTCCATTATTTCCAGAATGCTTTCTCGTACTGGCTGCGTTTGTATTGGATAAGATTAAATTTGATAAGGATGGATAACGTTTTCCAGGTAGTCCTGTTTGCACATTTTGGAATTGATAATCTTGTTTGCCACGTAAACCTGGGTCTTTGTCCGCAGCTTCAAACACCAAAAGTTTGATTTGCGAATTATTTGGCAAGAAGGAATAGTTAGGAATATCACCCTGGTCAGTGGTATGGAACCTAAGCCCAAGAAGCTGCCCATAATCCAGCTTCACGTTCGTCGTCCATTAGGGTACATCCGTCGTACTTCGTTAAAAAGTCATCGTACAACCTAAGGACACGTCTTTTGGCCACTACATTCTGCCTCAGTTCCTTATCTGGTTGTTTAAGGAGTGTATCGAATATAAGCTACTCACATACATTTGCGTTGTACGCATGTATTTGTGATGGTGTTTGTGACCACGAAAGTACATCGACGCGCCACCTGTTCCTCAGCGAAAACATCACAAAACCCCTCGTTGATCGACAGCTATTAACGCCCAAAAGGGTAATTTCGATTGGTAGTATGGCGTTGCTCCGTCTTCTGCCGGAGGAGTGACAGAAGCCATTCTCTTTCTGCGTCTGCGACGTCATCAAATAATAGAGTCAACAATCATCAAGTAAAGACACACAGTGAAATTTAAATTAATGTTAAGAAGATTGTAGTACAGTAAAATCAATTAGAATGAATTAAAATTAGGCTGAATTCAATTCAAATAATGTGCGTTAAGTAAATCGCGTGTGAGTGATTAGCTTCGTCCAATAAGCCATTCTAAAGACTTTTGCTGCAATCGGAAACGATAGCCTGAAACTAGCCTTTGGGGGATTTTGCTGCTGCTCGCTGTGCTCTCGACAGATGTTTTTTTATGCTCTGAACACTGCATGCTGTGCATTTGACTGTCAGCTTTCTTTTGTTTACTTGTTTGTGCGGTTCAAATTCTGCGTTTTCAAAATGTCGCGTATTGAAAAGGAAGTGAAAATTAAGGTTCTGGACACATGGCTAAGTGAGGAGGGTATTACTATGCGAAAATTGGCAAAGCGGTTTGGAATTCATCATGCGAGTGTTAAAACCATCA
>JASCZW010021753.1:0-10159 GCA_034211315.2 Aedes japonicus
TCATAAGATGTTTTTTTTATAATCATTTATTTGCACAGGCTCAATCGAATTAACTTTACAGAGCCAAATTTTCATATTTTTTACATCATTTATCTTAAAACTAAAGTTAGGAGGAAAGAGCCGATTACTCAGCGGCCGTCTCGAGGTTAATAGGAATTACAAATTACGGATGGGAAAGAGGGTGGGAATTTAAAGTATGGTTTACATAACACATTAAATTTAGATTCTAAATTATCTAAACACTGATAACTATACAATTTATGGTTTTCTTTTGACTTGAACATTTCTTGAAAAGAAAAAAAAACACACACATACACACACATAAAAAAAAAACTTATACTAAACATACAGGTTAAACTAACTACAATCTAATGCTAATGTTAGTCAAAAACACATAAATGAGTTTCATGTACTCCAAATCACGTACAGCCAAAATATCTCGAATTGGCACATTGGGTTGTCTACCTTGAGCCCGAAGGGAATCATAAAGTTCAGATCTGACTCCACAATGTTCAGCACAAGACCAAATAACGTGGTCTGCGTCTTGATAGCCTTGTCCACACTCACAGAGATTGCTGTCGCTCAGCCCAACCCGGTATAAATGAGCGTTCAAAGAATAATGATTGGACATGAGGCGAGACATGACCACGAATGAAGTCTCGACCCACATCCATCCCGCTAAACCAAGATTTCTTCGACACCTTTGGGATGATAGAATGTTGCCATCGCCCCAAATCTCCTTTACTCCATTTATACTGCCAGCTGACGAGTGACTGTTGACGAAAAATAGGAAAAAATTCGTTGAAGGCGATTTGTCGATCACAAATATCGCCTTCCATAGCGCCCACCTTTGCAAGCGAGTCCGCTTTCTCATTGCCGGAATCGAACAATGAGATGGGACCCATACAAAGGTGATGATAAAATAACGCGAAGATAAAGCACTTAGAAGCTCCTGTATTTTCATGAGAAAATACGAGGAGTGCTTTACCGGCCTCAATGAGCGAATAGCCTCTACAGAACTGAGACTATCCGTGAAAATGAAAAAATGATCCGGTGTTAGTGAGGCAACAATTTCTAGCGTAAAATGTATTGCCGCTAATTCAGCGACATACACGGAACAAGGAGCTTGAAGTTTACGGTTGGCGCTATAAATTTCATTAAATATACCAAAGCCTGCTGACTCCTCTATCAAAGATCCGTCAGTGAAGAACGATTTAGTGGAATCAACTTGGCCAAACTTTGCAGCAAATATCACCGGAGCAATCATAGGACGATGATGCTCTGGGATTCCACGAAGCTCCTGCTTCATGGATAAATCAAAATGAATCGAATTGTCGAAATCGGAGAAGCAAACACGATTGGAAATGTTCGGCGAAGGGCTGACATCCTGTGTTATGTACAAATGGTACAAGGTCATGAAGCGGGTTTGAGGATTCAACTCAAGGAGCTTCTCAAAATGTTCGATTACCTGAGGGTTCATAACTTCACACCTGGTGAGGAGCCGGAGAGATAATTCTGTAAACCGATCCGAGAGTGGCAACATGCCAGCCAGCACTTCAAGACTCATGGTGTGAGTCGAGTGCATACAACCTAACGCGATACGAAGACACCGATACTGAATACGTTCCAGTTTAATGAAGTGCGACCGAGCCGCTGACTGAAAACAAAAACTACCGTATTCCATAACCGACAAAATCGTTGTCCGGTACAACGTTAGAAGATCTTGCCGGATGCGCTCCCCACCAGGTTCCGGTAATTGTGCAGAAAAATTGATCCTTGGCTGGCACTTTCAGCTTCACATACTCAATATGGGATCTCAGGTGCACTTTGAATCGAACCAGACCCCAAGATATTTAAATGACATAGAATGAGTTATCGGCTTACCCCAAATTTGAAGCTTCGGTTGTGCAGGGTTATGCTTCCTAGAAAAAACTACCAACTCAGTTTTCTCCGTAGAGAATTCGATACCTAGCTCTAGAGCCCAAGTAGACAAATTGTCCAAGGTATCCTGTAAGGGTCCTTGCAGATCGACCCCATTGGGTCCCGTGACGAACACTACGCCGTCATCTGCAAGTTGTCTCAACGTACAGTTGTCACCTAGACAACCGTCAATGTCTTTGACATAAAAATTATACAAAAGGGGCTTAAACATGATCCCTGGGGAGACCCATGTAGCTAAATCGTGAAGCTGTAGAGGTTCCATGAGAGAAGCTCATATGTTTCTCTGACAGCAAATTGTACAAAAAATTGTTCATTAATGGTGAAAAGCCACAAGCGTGGAGTTTATCTGAAAGAACTTCAACAGATACTGAATCAAAAGCCCCTTGATATCCAAGAATACAGAAGCCATTTGCTCTTTTTAGCAAAAGCTAACTGAATATCTGTGGAAAGCAACGCGAGACAGTCGTTCGTTCCCTTACCCTACGGAAACCATATTGAGTATCTGAAAGCAGGTTGTTCGTCTCAACCCATTTGTCCAGACGGAAGAGGATCATTTTCTCCAACAACTTTCGAATACAAGGATAACATCGCGATGGGTCGATAGGAGTTGTGGTCGGACGCGGGCTTACCAGGTTTTGAATGGCAATAACTCTCACCCGTCTCCAATCATCCGGTACAATGTTGAGTTCCAGACACTGATTAAACAAGTTCAACGTGCGCCTCTTCGCGACGTCTGGGAGGTTCTTAAGCAAGTTGAACTTGATCCGATCAGCCCCTGGAGCCGTATTGCCACACGAAGGAGTGCGAGAAGAACTCTACCATTGAAAAGGGTTGGCTAATCTCATCTATCGAACTCGTGTTTTCGCGAGGAATCATCCGTGCCGGCACAGAATCTGGACAAACTTTTCGCGCGAACTTGAGGATACATTGGTCCGAGTACTCCTCGCTCTCGTTGTTCGTAGTTCGGTTACGCAACCTTCGCGCCGTGTTCCAAAGAGTACTCATCGACGTTTCGCGCGATAGCCGTTCACGAATGTTCGCCAGTAACCGCGTTTCTTGGCCTTGATGAGGCTCTTAAGTTCGCGTTCGAGAGCCGTGTATACTTCGAAGTGCTCAGGTGTTCCACGTCTACGGAAAACTTTAAACGCGTCGGACTTTTTACGGTAAACCTCGGTGCATTGCTGATCCCACCATGGAGAAGGAGGTTTCCTGCGAGATGACGTCCCTGGAACTGGTCGAGTTTGAGCTTGAAGCGCGCTGTTTAAGATCAGGTTGGAGAGGAAGTTATACTCTTCCAGCGGTGAAAGCCTTTCTACCGTCGTTACGGCTTCATCTACTGCTGTCCTAAACTTTGTCCAATCGATGTGACGGGTAAGATCATACGTGACGTTAACAGATTTCGACGGATTGAACCCGGTGGCAACCGAAATTTTTATGGGCAAGTGATCACTACCGTGGGGATCTTGAATCACATTCCATGTGCAATCCAACGATAATGAATTCGAACAAAGTGTGAGGTCTAATCTACTGCCAACTGAGGATGTACCAGCCAAACGTGTTACTTCTCCATTGTTGAGAACTGTCATATTGAAGTTGTCACAGAGGTCATATATCAAAGAAGAACGGTTGTCATCGTACGGTTCTCCCCAGCCTGTACCGTGAGAGTTAAAATCTCCCATGACCAACCGCGGAGCAGGAAGAACCGAACAAACATCTGAGAGTTGTTTTCGGTTAATGGAGGCTCTTGGAGGAATATAAACGGAAGCAATGCAAAGGCTTTTATTTTTAATAACAGCCTGACGTACGACAACTTCAATACCTGGAATAGGAGGAAAATTCACTCTATAGAAGGGTAGCACTTTTGATCCCCAAAGTACTCCCCTCCACGCGAATCCTCACGATCAAGACGAATAATATTGAAATCATGAATCGGAAGATTGATTTCGGGAAAACCATGTTTCACAAAGAGCGAATGCATCACAACCGGTAGTGTGAGCTAAAAATTTAAAGATTCCAATTTAGGAATCAAACTTCGACAATTCCACTGTAGAACAGTGATCAAATCCCCGACCTCATTTGGAAAATTATCCATCGAAGGAAATGATAGCTGCAAGGATGGGCCACTTTAATGTTAATTTCTGCAAAAAGGTTTTCACAGTGGGAAGCATTGCCATAACAATGCTTTTGAGAGGGTCAGAAATTTCGAGGTACTTAAAGATACCTTCGGCAATGTCATCAAATGAGAACAGCCCACTAGAGGAGGGGCTTCTGTTCTTAAAATTGGGGCTTCAGGGGTTTTGGATGTCCCCGGGAGAGATGGAAAGTCCTGGGTGTAGTTAGTACTACGAAAACCAGGTGGATTAGGGTTTTCCTTTTTCCACCTTTTCTTGAATTGGGCAAGCTGGTTTTGGGCTCCGGTTCAGCAATTTTCCGTGGGCGGACGCGTCTTCGCTTCCGTGAAGCACCTTCCGGAAAGCTGAATGATGTTCCCTCTTCAGCCAAATCAAAGTCAGACTCGTCATCTGACAGAGGAGCAAAGGGATTGTATTGACATTGGGTGATGGTGAGGCTTTCTTCAGCATTTCGGCGAAAGATTGCCTGGAACGCTGTTTTAGCGAGCGTTCTAATTTTTCCACGCGTTGTTTGTACGCCGGGCAAGATGAGAGAGCATGTGGAGGAGTTTCCTTGCAGAAGCGCATTTTGGTGTGCTGTCTGCACAGGCGCCATCCTCGTGCTTCTCCCCACAATTAGAGCAGCGTGCCTTATTGCTGCAATGGGAGATCGTATGTCCCATCTGCTTGCACTTTTCGCAGATCATTACCCAGGTACAAACAACCGCACGGGTAGTCGAAGTTTTCCCAACTCGACGTATTGAGGAGGAGCTGAACCAGAAAAAGTCACATGAAACGAGTCTGAGGGGTAAATTTCTTTTCACCCTTAGTGATCGATACGGTGCCTAGTTTTCGCACATCGAGTATCTTGACTGAAGGAAGCAGAGGGTTCTTAAATCGACCAACCCCTGCTTCAACAGGATCTCAGGCGTCAAACTCGCTTCGGAGACCACACCTTCTATCTCAATACCTCGAGCTGGGATGTACACTAAATACTCCAGTGTAAAAATTGAGAGACAGCAATTTCGTTAGCTTGTTTAAGGTTGGACACAACGACTTTTAACTTATTGTGTCTCACCTTAATTATCTCGGTCACGGCCGAGAATCGTTTCGTCAGATCGTTTGAAATCTGGTAAATGTTGAGAGGTTTCGTTTTGGGCCGAAAATAGACAACCAAGGACCAGATGAACTATCTGGATAAGCACGCGATCGGGTAACTTTGAGAGCTACCCCATCATTTTGCGCCATAGATGATTCATCTTCCGATAAATCATCCATGGCTCGCTTGTGGGAGCTTATGGCTCAACCACTAACGTAGTTATCTACAATCAATCACAGATACACAAATTAAACCTAAGCACACACACACTCACACACTCTCAGTCACTCTCCACAGTCACACAAACACAAGAGCGAGAAACAAAACTTATCTTATATACTAATAAAAAACTTATCTTATGTATCACTGATCTACTGCAGACGGGCGACGAATGTGCTGCTGCTGCTGCCGAGCGACGATCAGTGGCCGCGTGTACCGTCTAGGCGTGGAGCTGAACGATGATGATGATATTGTTGGTCGGTGGTGGCTAGCAGATGAACGATTGCACGCTACACACAATGGACTGCTGGTGTGCGTGCCGTATAGATGCGGAGCAAAATGGCTTTTAGATCGGGGCAATATTGCTAATTGCAATTAATGACGTTGTTGCCCTGCTAGATCACACAACGTTTTCTTCTTCAGAAACGGAATTTCACTCGCGATCAAGAAAAACTAAATGAAACTGACTTGAACTGATAATAACACCTACTAAAAAACTTCCAAAGCTACGGAGAGCGGATCGAACGAACTGTACCGTTCGCTTGTTCACTGGGCAAAATGAAATCATAAGATGTGTTCAAACTTATTTTGACGAATTTAATTTTTCAAATTTACCTTAGAACCTCAAACCTTGTCATAATACATATAGCGTATTTGGAAATATCTTTTGTAACTTTGCCGCGTCAGTCGTCTGAGTCGACGTAAGAATTTTTAATTTTTTCCAGTGTATGGTTTAGCTGTCACTGGATTTTTTCACCATCGTGTTGACGTGCATGTTGTTTACTTTAAGCTTGAAGTTTTGAAAATAGCGTCTTGACAACAGGAGCTGCAAAAAGTGGTTAGAAAATCCGAATCATAAACAGAAAACAATCATGAGGTCGGTTGAGGTGACGCATCAAACGGTTCCAAATGTCGTCATAAATTTTTTTAAGGTTACTGGCGGGACTCTAGAGTAGAATACGAAGCATATTGTCCAAAAAGACGCTGTAGCAAATGACTCGGAAGGAGTCAAGTTTGAGAAATAAGAGCCCTAAAGTCTGTTTCTTCAATTATCTTTTTGTTATTTTGTTATTCAGTGTCAAGTTGGCAAGCTAAACATGGCGTTTTGTAATTCCTGCAGTCTTTAGTAGTTTAGTCCGTGAAGTGTGCTATCTATGTGCTATGAGAGTCTTCCAAAGCAGTTTTCTTGAATCAAAACTAAGAAGTTATTGTATTGTTACTTGTGCGTTAGAATAATTGTTACATTCTTGAAAATGTTAGAATCTGTTACATTTTCAAGTCTGTTACATTCTCAAGTTTGCTTTTCATTTCTCTTAGTCATGTTCATGTCCACTATTTTGTATGGTGTTATTTCGTCTTTTTGTCATTAAGTTTGTCAGTGTATTTTCCTCCATCTTTTGTAGTTCAGTTCATCATTTATGTGCTACAAAAGCCTTTTTAAGCAGTTCTCTCGAATCAAAAATAAGTTGTCAATATGTCGTCGACATATTTGAATTCTACTAGTTTTAGTGACGTCTGATGTTACAAGTCTCAGCAGTCCTAGTATAATTTCTATGGTTTACTGATGGGACTCACGAGAGAGCAGCTCCCTTTAAAATCGTTTGTGAGGTCGTTGCGTCTCATTATGTTATCTAATTAGTGAGTCAGTGTCAACAGGACATTTTGTAACTTCTTCAGTCGTTTATAATGTAGTTGATTGATGACAAGTTCTTATGTGCTCTGAAGTTCATCGATGCGTACCTCGTCTTACCGCGTTTAATTGACCTATAACTTTGTCCGCCCTAGTCAGTACTTGTTTTCTGCGTTATTCAGTTATACTCTATAGTTATATTTTAGAAAAAAAATTACATTTACTTGTTCGTTCATAGCTTCATTTCATTTGTCTCAATACTAATCTCTAAGTCGTTTAATCGCTTCGAAGTCTTACATGTATGTGCAGCCTAACAATATTCTTTTAAGTTCTGGTGAGCTATAAAATTAGCTTTACGGTGGCAAAGTAAAGCTTCATCACGCCTATTCCGTATCTATTATTATAAAATTATCTAGAATGAACCCATTATTAGATTGTTTGTTATAATTCGTGGTATTTTTATTATTGTTCTTTGAAATGAGAAGCAACAAAATAAGAATGGCACCACGTTTTTAGTTTTAATAGAACTTCTACTCAGTGAATCCAACGGTTGACTCCCTACGAATGTCAATAATCTTAAACACATTGTCTATCAACATATACCAGTCTAGCTAGATTTACAGAAGGGCTAGATTAAGCGAAGCTTCGGCTCATCATGTCAGGGCACGTATAAGAAAGGTGTTGCAGTCAAGCAGAAATCCCACATCACTATCACCGAGGAAAGAGCTCCACCAGATTGCACCAGCATTCAAGGCTCCCAGACATAATGTCCTTCCCCAAACGCATACTAAGATTTAAGTGTGTTTTACTTGTTTCCGAAAATCGCGAAACAGATTGAAAGCTCCGAAATTGTGAAAAAGATTGAGTTTTCCATTCAACTGACATCACAATCCGTATGAAATCGTTTCAAGGTCTTAAGAGCAGAGTAGCACTTAAAAAGCCATGGTAGTCCGCAAAAAAAAATATCAAAAAATATTGAAGTGGGCCCAGGACCACATTTAACATTTCATGTTCCAGTGATAACTGGAATAAATTGATTTGGTCAGATGAGATGAAAGTAATGCTACTTGAGTTCATTGATAGAATGATGACCAGAGAGATTTATTTGGACATTTTGAAGCTAAAACTACCAGCGTCTGCAAAAAAACTAAAGTTGGGGCGCAGATATACTTTCCAATAAGACGGAGATCCGAAGCACACCCCAAAGCTGGTTTCGCAGCGGTTTGAGGAAATACGTTATGGAGTCTCCCGACCTTAATCCAATCGAGCATCTCTGGTCAATTTTCAAAATTAAGGTTCAGTAGCAAAAACCAACAAGCATCCAGCAATTGCGGCAGGTAATCTCAATTGAATGGGACAAAATCACCCCGGCAACAACTGCTAAGCTTGTTGAGTCGATGCCACGACGATGCCAAGCAGTTAACGTTTGCATTAAAAAAAACGGACAAAATTGCCGATTTTCACGGGTTTACCTTCACCCCCACTGATGAAACATATGCAGCATCAATCATAGTAACCTAAGAGTCAGCAGAGAAAACTTGACAGCTCTATCAGTCGAACTCTAACGGTGATGGCAAAAACAGTGAAGCAACTCCGTTCAGAAGTGTGCGCGTTGAAAAAACGGCATCCCGCCGCATCAAAAACGGACATCGTGCGGCACTTTGTGGACGCCGGATACGCCCGTTCCGGCATTTAGAACATCTTGGCACTATTAGACAACAATCAGAGTATCGAAAGAAAGCCAGAATCCGGACGGCCGACGACCCTGATCGTGGGAATGTGGCTACATCGCTGCGTGCGCATGGCCGGGAGGTCGGTTCATTCGGCCAAACAGTGATAAAGTACCTGGCGAACATGAACATACATGTCAGGAAGCAAAAGTCGCGTCCACTGGTTTCTGAACTGCAGGCAGTGACGCAGCGGCAGCGGCTGAACAAAATGGTCAACTTGATTTTCCTGGCGATTAGCGACGTGGCGGTGGCGATGGACGACGAGACCTATTACTTCCCATGGGAAATTTATCAAAAGCAATTATCTGTCCTAGGTTTTTTTTTCACTTCCGAAAAAAAGTCCATTTTTCTAATGCAAACGTTATTAGAACATCACGATGTATTCACTTGAGCTTAAATACACTCAAATCATTTTTACGCTGTTTATTTTCGGTGATTATTCCAGACCGGAACAACTTATCGACCTAATTTGAATCACATATTCCATGTCGGGTAAAAAGTAATCACAAGGCAATTGGTCAAAACATTCACAATGTGTGGTGTATATACACACATTTTTAATACACATTAAAAAATGTATTTTGACATGCAATGGGAAAAAGTAACATATGCAAACCAAATTGAAGCATTTTTAAAAGTTCACGCAAGTGAATTGAACAACTCTATTTAATCTATTCTTACGTGGTTTCATAGTACAAGTTGAACGTATTCCCCGTGTAAAAAAGTCTATAGTATATTTACTTCTCATTTCTGAAGAACACTCGGACTTTTTCTCTTGATACCTACTATTAGATTCTGCACAACTTTTTTCGTAATTTTTGTTGTCCTGCAGACGAAATTGTTTTTGAAACAGTCAAGAGAACTTGCTTCTTTCCATCTTTCTTAAGATGCTGCTTAATAATTGCCCAGTATCTCTGCATAGGACGCAGTTCAGGACAGTTTGGGGATTTTGACATTTTTCGACAAAATCAACTTTTTCCTTCTTGAGCATCTCCAAGGTAGCAGAAGGGTAAAGAGCAGATGCCAGACCCAGACAAAAAAATGGAGGATCCGTATGTTTCGATAAATGGGTAGAAGCATTTTTTCGGCGATTTCACCGTAGATTGTGCTCGTTGTGAAATATGAAGAACTCTTCAAGCCACAGGAGCAAATTGCTTGCTTCACCAAAAACCTGTTCAAAAAGCGTGTTCTTCTTCTATGAAGTGTAGAACACAAAACATCGATTTTGGGACAATTTTTTTCGATTCTGCGGATCATACAACGAATTTGAAAACGAGGCAGATTTCAATTGCGAATAACTTAAAATTCAGAAACACACGAGTGATTTGGCAATTTGTCAAACAGTGTGATACCCTTTATAATGCACACTACCAAAATGTCATGTAAATTTCTGTCCCCTGAGACCGACACATGCAAGCGTCTATTAGCA
>JASCZW010021754.1:0-10161 GCA_034211315.2 Aedes japonicus
GGAATTCGGTCAAATTTAATTAATCTCACATATCTCACACTTCTGTGTTAATTAAATGCACATTTAATTTGGATTGCTGGGCTAAAAAATTAATTGCTGAGCTGGCTCGGTATTTTCAATAACTGGTTTGAGCTCGAACTTAGATTGGCCGGAACTAGCAAAATTACACATCACTGGAAAAACACGATTGGTAAACGCAAACATATTCTAGTATTATTTAACCGAAATTTCACGTTTAATGGGCACAAACATCATATTAGTTTGATTTGAATACCTTCTTCTTCTTCTTTAGCATTTCAAACTTATTGCTTTCACAAGTCGCTTATTGCTTGCTCTCAACTTAATGTTCTAAATGCACTTCCACAGTCATTAATTGAGAGCTTTCGATGTCATGTAACATTTTTGTATTTGCATGACTGTGTGGCAAGTACAATCATATCCTATGCCCAGGGAGTCGAAACCAGGAATCGACCCCAGACACCTCCAGAATGGTGTTGCATGCTGTACACGGAGAGTATCGAAAATGCTGAAAAGCATATTATATATTCCATTCTACACTTTATTCCTTTTAAATCACTGCAATGCATAAAAAGTATGCATTGAATCAATACATTTTATGTTGGTGACTGCCGAAAAAATCAGTGAAAATTATTTATTCTTATCCGTGCTTGAAACAATCGTATCGATGATTGTATTGGTTAAGGCATCATACGCAGGAACTCAGAGAGTGAACAAGATTATACGTTTTGTAGATTACTTCATTCCACCACGCAAGTCGAATGGACAACAGCTCTGCCTACTTGTGATTCACTCTTCGTTGATTGAGTGGCTATGGAAATACGACACAGTCGGAGACGAAAGATGATAGCATTCATTTGAACAGAATCTTTCATTGTCTTTTGGTTCGAATGACAGTGTTGGAAGTTTTGTTAAGTATGTACCGTCTGGGAAAAATCGACCTACTCGATTGATTTTTTTAATTTTCTTGTCACAGGTATCCGATAAGTTGTGACAATTTTTCAGGACTATTGACACAATATGTTATGAACACCTTATGAATTTTATATCACATAACATGTGAGGCAAACCGTTATCGAGATTTCAGTTGAAATGGGTATAGGGGTTGATTATGGAAGTCCAGTCGAGCAACTCGACTCGACACTTGTAACTGTCGAGTCGAGTAAAATTGCACATTACAGAAACCGACTGAAACTGATCGAGTCGATAACGGAGGTCAACTGTTAACTATAATGTTGAAACTTTTCCAAATGTCTTTGAAATATTACATCATGTAGTAATTCGGGACTTTCATCAATTTAGCTGTCATTTTTAAGAGCTGAAGAACAGGTATTGACATTTTTCACTCTTGTTTTGTGAATTTCTGTAATGTTTTTGTTAATCAGAAAAACTCATTGGGGCGCTGTGCCAATGTTGCGATTTGAAATACCTTGCGGGGAAGTTATTAATTAATATGTGCACAAGGGTCAATATACATATTTCAAAAATGAAACAGAAGAGGGGTTATTATCTAGTCATTACCATTTTATACATGATGATACTGAAGCTATTGACAGTACTACATAATTCCTTAAACATTTAATATTAAAGGTTGCTGTATAGATATGCGTTGATCGGTCTTACTTTAACGACTTTATCTCAAAGTTCTCTGACCTTCTGGTAAAGCATTCAATCTTTTTCCTAACCTTCTGGTATCCTGAGTAATGAGTTTTTCAGAATCGAGGATTTTTTTTTAATTTTTGGAGAATTCCTTGAACTTTGGAAGAATTCTCAAAACTTTTTTGATATTGATGATTTGCTAAGCTTCTTGTTTTTTTATACTTCTCTGCTAAACTTCAGCGAAGTTTTCTTGACGATCAAATCTCTCAAACGAGGTGAGATTGAAACCAAGGAATTGTGATTCCTACATGAGGTTGTGTCCTAGCTCAAAGAACGATGGGAACGGTTGGGGAGATGGTGTTCGTCTAGACAGTCACTCCTGAATTTCTTGTAAATATACATCTAACAACCCAACCTCACCTTCCAGTGTACTTCCAGAACAGTTTATAATTTTTTTGCTAAACTTAGTTACTGTCTAAACTTCTGACGAGTCCCATCCCACTACAAGGAAAACCTCTCCAAAACTCTGGGAAAGTTCTCTCCAGACTTTCTTGAAAATTATTCTTAAATTTCTAGGAAGTTTGTTCCTAAATTTCTGAGAAGTCCTCTTCGGAACTTTATGATAGTTGTCTTCTGAACTTCGGATAAGTTTGCTCCTGAATCTCTGAGAAATTCCAACTTTAGCAACTAGTAAATATCTCCTATACTTCTGAAAAGTTTCATCCTGTTTTTCTCAGAAGTAACTATCCAAACTTTTGATATTCCTGAGCTTCAAGACTTTGAGCTTCGAGCCTCATTTTGAACTTCTGAAATGTTCGATTCTGAACTTCAGGAAAGCTCTCTAGCACTTACGATTGCTTATTCTATTTGAACATCCGATAAGTCTCATACTGAACTCCGAGGAAAATTTTATCAAAACTTTGGGAAAGTCTGCTGTAGAATTTCTAGAATTCCCTTAAATTTGTTGAAAGTTTATTCCTGAATTTCTAAGAAGTACTTTTTTTGATCTTTTGGGAAGTTTTCTCCTGACCTTATGTGAAGTTTGTTCCTGAAATTCTGAGAAAACCTTGCTCAAACTACAAGGAAGTACCCACTATTCTTCTTGAAAGTTTCTTTCATATCTTTGAAGAGGTTTCTTCATAAACTTTGAGAAATCCTCATTCTGAAATTCTGAAATTCAGAAATGTTCTCTTTTGAACTTTGGGAAAGCTCTCTAGCATTTGTGGAAAGTTACATTGGGAAGTTTATTTTGGAACTTCTGATAAGCCTTTCCCTGAACTTCAGAGAAGTTTTCTCTTGAAGTTTGTGGAAGTTTGTTTCTGAATTTGAGAGAAATATTAGATAACGCCCTCCCTGGTTAGTTTCTTCCTGAACTTCGGGAAAGTTTTTTTTTCCTGACGTCTGAGAAAACTCCAAAACTTTGGGAATGTTCCAAACTTCCAAGAAGTCGTCTCCCCTTATCTTCTTAATGAAGCTCTGAAAAGACCTCTCCTGATTTTCTGGGAAGTTCTGTCCTTAACTTCTGGGAAATATGATCTTGAACTTCGAAGATGTTTGGTCCTGAATTTTTCGGTATATTTCTTTTTGAACTACTAAGAGCTCTTCTTTCTATGCTTCAAGAAATCTAGGACTTATTTCATAAAACACACTTAACTCGTGGGTCGATTTGCTAACCCCATGTTCATATGTACTGAAATAAGGCGTTTAGAAGTACCTTAGGAAAAACCCAAGGTTCTGAGATTAATTTAAAAACCTCATCACTTTTACTACTGTTCTGAGTTTCCGTCTGGGTTTGCGAACTAATGTTAGGATCACAAACGAGAAAAAGAAATTTACTTTTTGTTATTCCGACTCAAGGTTCATTGGTGGTCCTAATGAATTGAGCTCTTGGTTCCTACCACTCTCTGTTAAGCATTAATTTTACTGGCTCCATGCCCCAAAGGCTCTTACGATATCCACATTACATTTAATTAGTTCAATGAGCTATTCAAACTGACGGTAATTTGTTTTGTTTGTAATAAGATTAGAAATTTTTTGCTAGAAGTAAATTGTTTTTCTGTTAATTCACCTACAAACAAAACTGGTTTAGTGTATTTCTTATCTTACTAAACGAATTACCACGAATCGATAAAAATCGCAGATCAAAACAAACTCTTAAACGACAAAATATGACAGATCACTCACTAGTTTCTGAGCGATCGATTGCGTCGACCAACTCGACAAAATTTCGTCGATCTCGGCATCTGTAATAGCCAAATCGCTCTGTCGAGCAAAGTGACGGTCGACTCGATTTCTATAATTGGCCCCATAATATCCATATCGTCGTTGAACAAACATTAGCTTATTTTCTATTTCAACAAGAATGCATAAATTTTTGTTTTGTGGCGTATGAAAAATCTTTTGTACCGGACAGGGAAGCCACTACATCCGTACCATTACAAACTAAGTAACCTGTGCCATTATCAGTATCTCCCAAAAACAGAAAATACTAGCCTAAAGAAACACATGTCACCTTCTATTAACATTTGGCGTTTAGTTGCTACATATTTCCGGTTTTTCCCACTGTATTTACTGGCTACACTGTGCTTTTCGGCTTCCGATCCGTGTATGCTCTGAACGCGGTACCACACAATCACCAAGTGATTCGATCGGAAGCTTCGAGCACTAGCACACAATCGGATCAGGAAACGAAAATGAATCACCAACAGAAGCCAAGTATAGTGCAGTATCCTTTTTGCTTTAATACAATCCTTAGTTGTAGGCTTGCTGAC
Organism: Aedes japonicus; assembly: GCA_034211315.2. Taxonomy (NCBI): domain Eukaryota; kingdom Metazoa; phylum Arthropoda; class Insecta; order Diptera; family Culicidae; genus Aedes; species Aedes japonicus. The sequence goes on from JASCZW010021754.1 coordinate 4,389, forward strand.
GGAACGTCCCAACCATTAATGTAGATATTCGGCTGTAGTTTTTCGGCCACCAATCGTCTGACGATGATCCAAATATGGAAGCGGAGAAAGAAACGGGTTGCAATACCGAAGGTGACGGACCAGCGGAAGAATCAAGAAATCCATAAATGGTCGCATTAATAATTGTTGATCGAATGAATAACAGTTTTTAAATGTTACTTTTTTTTTTTCTTTCGAGAAAACACCATCCTATAAGTTGGTTTGTTGGTAACAAATGTTTTGAACAAAACGATTTACAAGAAGAAGAAAATCTTCTACATTCACAGATTATAATGATGCCGAAAATAATAATCTCTCGCTCTTGTTGAGCATTAAGGAACCGAACGAAACATGGTGACACTTTGGTTTAGCTTTTCATTTTGTATGTTGTATGTTGATAACGGCCAACGATGACTTATTACCTTTTTTCCAGTGAAAACTTTGTTCCTTTCTACATTAATTTTAAGGCAATATTTGAATACAATAACAGCTACTCACATGACAGTCGACGCATCGCGACCGGTGAAGATGGGCAGATTGGTGGTTTTTCGCTCCTCAGTCACGAAAGGGTTTCTGTGAAATGAATCTTAACAGATCTGCCAACTCTGCGCTAAAATAGGAATGCTCGTTAAACGGATGAGGCTCCACTTCTCTCCACCACCCATCTACTCACGAGTGAGCGGGAGCTCACCACATCCACAGCACCCGATCGACAGGGCCATCGGGCTAATAAAATCAGCACACAACGACAGTGCACTCGAGACCACACTACGGTCAACATGCGGACCTTCACTACGGTCATATACATTTTAATGTTTTTTTATGATCAGAATCAGTGAAACTTCACAATGAATCAACTGAATGGGGCTGGGAGCAACCGACCATTCTCACTGTACACGTTTCAGTGACTCAATTTCTTTAATAATCAATAACGGCGCCGGCCACGTCCTTGCAATCAGTTGGGAATAGGGAAGGAAAGTTAGTGTGACCTTTGCTGATTGGGGACCGTGTTTACGTCTGCATCCTTGCAAAGGTCACAGGAAGGAGGTTTATCTATGTTAGTAGGGTAGGGCTCAATGGATCAGGATTCACCTTGATAAGTGATGTGATCATATAATATAGTTCATTTAATTCAGTGGACAAAAAGATAACAACTACCTGTTTCGCTCCGCGTTTTGAAAAAAAAATGAATTTCGTAGTTAAAATAATTCTAGACAAAATCGTAAAAAGGTCGCAAGTAACAATTGTAAACAATGACTTCAAGCGTAAATTTCCGGGAAATGCCAGGTTGCTAACACTACCGACTAATCCACTACCGACGGGAAGGTCATAACTCCCTGTATCTGTTTCTGGTGCTATTTTGTTTGTGGGAGTAAGCAGATCCCAGAAAAATACGATGGATGTCATTGTTTAAAAAAGTTACTTTCGACCTTTTGACTATTTTGTCTAGAATTTCGCTACTTTACAGAGTTGCCAAAACGCCTCATATTTGTTCCATATGGTTATATTCACCATAAAATGTGGAACAAATTTAAGAATGTGTAACAAAATGAGAAGGGCATAGAAAAAAAGGTATTAACGCTAAAGTTATGAGAAGTTCATTGCCTTTGAGGAAAAATATAAAAAACGGGAGTTAGGTCTGACGAAGAAAGGTCTATTGGTCAAAAAAGCGAACCATCCAACATGAGAAAATCTTCAATCTCCAATAGATGAAGAGAAAGATCACGTCCTCTTTTCACCAACTGTTAGCAATGCCGAGTTGGCACAATTTTTGAAAGATCCAATGGTTATATTCCACATTTTATGGTGAATATAACCACGGGAGCATAATATTAGGCGTTTTGACAACTCTGTAACGTGGTGAAATTCAAAACATTTGCTGACAACACTAGTACTTTGTTTATATCAGTGCCTGATAGTCGAGGAGAAAATAAAGTCGAAGGCAACTCTGAAAACAGAGAAAAGTTAGAGGAAATAAAGCCAAATAGCACCGGATTTTACCCGACCGGAGTGTCGCTTAGGAGAGACACATTCGAGCCTACCGGTGTTTTCGATGGAGATGGGCGAAAACCGATCGTAGGGCCCGACCCTGGTGACCAACGAGCGATACTGTTGAAGAATCAAAGTGAAGCTAAAGTGAGGTCAAACATCGGCGTAAGCAGCAATCAATATGCAACCTAGCGATTTGAAATTGGTTCACTGTCGTAGAACCCCTTGGTCCGAAGTACACCTTGAAGCCAGCACCTTGCTAAACATATTTGCCCTTTGTTTTGATTTGCTGTGTTATTTTGACAGAATATTTGAGAGTGTGTTCGTGTGAGTTCATTATTGGGGGCACATTATTGAGCTTGGGACCGATGTTCTAGTACTGACTGGGCCACGAAAAAAATTGGATTTCTATGGGACCTACTGGTCTTAGAGTTAGTCTATGATCGTAGTATCTAAAAATGAAATTGATAATAACTTTCTGGATATTTTTCATACTGTATGGTATTGGTCAGTAGCGTCACTGTCGTTGATTTTTGTATCTTTTATCATCAATTACTTTGCTTAGTATGATGTGCGATATGATAACTACCACCCATTGTAGCACGGAAACTACGTCCGACAGCAATAGAGCCTATTGCAGACAGCAGAGAGCCTCCTCTCTGTTATACTTGATCAAGCTTTAATAACCACTGACTATCCTAATCATGCCATTGTATGAAGGGCCAAAAAGGGGTTGGGTGGATCGATAGGCAACATCACTTATACGTATCCACAGGGATATAAAGAATCTCCTTCTAACAGCAAGATTGAACAATTGGTCAAAAGAGCAAGCTATCTAACATGAGGATGCCCTAATGGGCGGGGAGAAGAGCCCGCCCTCTATTCACAAACTGTTAACAATTGGGAGTTGGCATTTCCACTCTCCCCATCCAGAATGCTTCAATCGGGTGCCCTGATGATCCCTCCCATTCCCATGAAATATTTATTTTATAGTGTCTATATTTATGTAAATGAAAAATACTACAATCATTCGTATCTATTATATACGATCTCCATTCGGTTGATCCTAAAATGCAAGAAATTTAGTAAAGTGTTATAGTGTAGAGTTCCGTGGTTCGCGCTTGAGCGCGTTTTCGTTCGTTTTCACCGATAGCAGCATTTCACCAAAATCTTGATTTGTGGTATCCTGAAAATGTTTGTTAAATTTTACAGAACTAACATTTATACATTTTAATTTACTGTTGGCATGATCACTATTTGCAGCTTGATGTTGATTTTATAACAGCAATCCGCTTTTATTTTAGCTGGTTTAATAATTATTGCTCCTGGGTTGGGAAAGCAGGGAAGATTTAATTGACAGGGAGTTAAATACAAATGGACATAAAAAACAATAAGCAATGGTTAAATCATCTATGAAGTAAAATCAATAAAACAATATCATCAAATATAATAATATAGTGAGTTATGATACAGTAATGACAAAAGTTGAATTATAATATCAGATACAAACCGAATGACAAACAGCGCTGCACGAATCAGATGAAATCAGATTTCGAAAAAGGTCTTTTCGCAAACCGGAAATGAAAAATACATTAAGTAGTAAGCGCAAAAGTAGTGTACCATAGATTCCGTTGCAGCTTCTTTTAATCAAGGCATTAGATACTTCTCAATCATAATGATAATTGGGTATATAAGACATAATAATTCAAAGTTTATATAACCTATAAGGTGAAATTATAAAAAAAAAAATATGTTAGAATATAAATCACGAAACCACAAGTAATGATAAAAATGATAAAAATGATGATAAAGATAAATAATATTGGTTATGAATAAACAATGTCCTATAAGATAATATATATAGTGAAGGGATATTATAATAAGAACTGAGTATTACATGTGTGCCGACTGCTGTTTTGTTGCAATTGTAGACAAACTTGCGCATCCATTATGAGCCAGAAAATTTAGACAAAGTATGACAGCCATGAGAAAAAAAAAAAAATTTTAAATTTTAAATTATTTGAGAATACCTGATAACCTGGAAGACCTGAAAGATAATGGAAATGGAAAATTATGATATGATTTACCGGTCGCACCCCCTCACTTCGCTATTGTCGGATTGACAACATTGCCCAGGCTACGCCAACCAGCGTCTCCATGTTTCAGCTGGCAGTCTTTTGTGACCATATGACTCGTGGAGGCGTGAGGTAGGAACTTGTGAGGACCAAAGGTCGGTCGCACCCTCCTTAGAAGTTGTCAACTCACCATTTGAAGCCCATCAATTACTTTGCTTGGATAGAAGAGAAACCCATTTTTAACGAGCGCCATATATGACGTTTAATCTCAACTTTGCGTTACCTGGATTCCTACATTGTTAATCCACACGCTACGAGGGAAGGTAACTGAAGTTTTGAAGGTGAGAGCAATAGTGAGGTCCGGCGGGCACATCCTCATTTCCTGTCGCTCAATATCCGATGTGTTACCATCCCGTTTGTGAGCGCTTGGGACCTCGGTAAGGGAAGAATATGAGACCCACCCTCCTTGTTCTACTCGGGCCGTGAATGCACCATTCAAACCCCGCAAGACCAACAAGCATAAAGAAGCAGTCGAGTTATTAGTATACGACACTGAAGAAGTCTGCACATTGTAGACGAAATACGCGTATCTGTCAAGATAAGCATAATACCCCGTTCACACTACAAGCTATATTACGTGATATAGAGTATCTTGATATCAAATGCCATGCACACTATTTCCAGTGAAAACTTGATGTATAGATGCTGATATCAAGATAGTCATGTCAGTTACACAAAATTTCATAACAGGTTCTATTAAAATCTAAATTGACCACTTCTAGGCTTTACAAGATTCAACTTATAAATATCCTAAGGTAGCTTAGTGAACTGTTCACCATATTCTTAAATTCTGCTTTTGAAGCAAGCTCTCGGTAAATTTATCCAAAGGAGGATGATTTTCCTTCATTACAATCCTTGAATTCAAATGTTAGTCAACATGTGAACAGAAATTCGTTCAAAAATCATTGTTGTTCTTTTTTTCAAGCGATATGCATAATGAATTACAGCAACCGTTCGCTAACTGGGCTAAGTGCACAGCCCAGTTAGCGGATGCTGCTCGGTAACTGGGCTGACATTTCAAATGTAAATAAACTTCTAGGGGGCTTTCGATCAGATTTCGGTTGGGATATTTCATTGCACAATACATAAATTAAATATTATTTTTAAGTCTTATGCGTTATTGCGATATAGCTTATTGTGCACCCCATTGTGCAAAACGTTTGACTTAGTTTGTACGAAATTACGACTCAATTTCGTACAATTTAACAATTTTTCAATCCTCTACGAAACTGATATGCCTTTTACATGCCCCTTGCTGATTTTGACAACAAAATGTCAAATGCTGTTTTATGAAGTTTATTTGCTTTTTAACTGGGCTATAGCCCAGTTAAAAAGCAGCCCAGTTAAACAGCACCCAGTTAGCGAACAGTTACTGTATTTTATTTAACTGCATTTATCAGTCAATCGGGATATCTCATGTGATTTTCGTTGGTCAAGAAATGTGATGCTAGTAGTGAATGATGAAGACATGACAGATTTGTTCAGTGTAGGCGCCACGTTTTAGTTTATCAACCGACAACCCGAGGCAAAGTGCTCGCGTTTCGATCGGAAGTGCTATTCAGAATTTCCGGGCTCGAATTTCCAATACAGGTGTATTAGATATAAATATATCAAGCTGATCACAAAATTAC
>JASCZW010021755.1:0-10154 GCA_034211315.2 Aedes japonicus
GTCTTCAGGCTGCTGATAAACAAACTGATATACCGAAGGATGGTGAGTTCAATTACCGGTCATCACAGGTTCCTACTTTATGCCACCATAAGGCATAGTAAAGATTTTACGCGAAAAAAAAATGCAGCAGACAAAAATGATCACCAATAATTCATTTTAAGGACAAAGACATAAGTACATAAAGTTCCCTATCACTTCGAAATTTTCTGAGCACCTCAAATACTATTAGGACTTCAGGCGTGAAATTTTCAAGAATTGTTTGCTCCACTGGAGAGTCCAATGGTTAGCATTTCAGCGTTGTTTGTTTGTGATTTCTGGTTTCAAAAATCATGAAGTGATACTTAACCTAACCTATAAATCATATAGAAAAAGGACTCTCCTGTTTCACATTTAGTCGGATATTTTTGTATTGATACATAACACTGAAGAAGTCTGCACATTGTAGACGAAATACGCGTATCGATCAAGATAAGCAATAAAGGTAGTTGGAATAAAATGGAAAATACTAATCTCTCTTCTCATTTTTTAATACAGGTATTCCACTAAACAGCTCACACTTTCCAGGCTTCTCTCCAAGGCTAAATGGGTGCGATGGGTGCTGGAATGCTACTCGATTAAGTCCTGTGCATGGTGCTTTGTGGGGGTATTCCTCTGCGAAGCTCTGACGAGATTTGGCGGATTTCTGATTCTGACAATGACACGATGCCAGATCCGGCCAAATCAGAGCCCAAGGAACAAGAAGTTTTAAGGATACATTTGATAAAACCTCGCATAAAACTAGATATTCTACATATCATTGATAAAACAGCCATAAAACCCTTATAAGTGCAAAAAGGCCCATACTACAGGAAGTTCTCAAGACTATTTCCCTAGGCCTACTTAAATCTTCACAATTTTATCGGTACATACAAGGAATGCTTTAGACTTCCATAAAATTACCACAAGTTTTGATCGTTTTATGATTTTCCTCTTTAAAAACACTTCCAGTCCGTCACAAATATTGATGGGCGTTGGTCGAATTTGGATTTTTCAGATATAATCCTAAATGGGTTATAGAGTATTTTCCATACATCTAGTAACCTAACGTCCATGCTCCATCACAATATTTTTCATTGTGATGTGTCCAACTCAATGGGTAAATTGAATTGAAGGTGAGTTTGAAAGAAGGGGAACTTGGAGTAGAGCACACGTACCCACTGGTTGACACTATATTTTGGCCAATGTGCTTTTGCACATTTGTTTGAGGATTTGTGAGCGTAAAAATTTCCAAGTGCAAAGTTCGGATGCCGTGCTGCATCTGTACCCGGACTTTTTTCTCATGAATCTGGACACTTTTTAAATCACATATTTAGCATCCAGTTATGAGCTTGAAAATAATAGCAGCATATTAGCGTTAAATCTGAGAGGGTTGATTCATCAATTTATTTCACAATTTGTCCAAATTGTAACATTCCGCCCACTTGCATGGTGGGAATTTCGTTCGTGATTTGGAATCGGTGGATTGTGAAATTTTAGATAGGTTAATACAGATTGCGGAGGGACTGTTTGGGGAAGCGTATATTGAAAAGAGCTAAGCGAAAGAGTTAAAGAGGAATAAGCTTTCAGTAGATTTGTTTATAGATCAAACTAATAACTAACCTTCAAAAACTCACTGACAATGAAGGGTGGCATTAAAAGTAAAGATCAATAACATTTCAAGATTAAAGGGCTACTAAGTAGAACAACCTACTGAGTTCATAAGATATAGCTCGAATGGGCTTCAGCGTATAAAACAACTGAGTATTTTAGTCATTTACTCAATGAAATGTTCTCACTATTCTTATTGAATGCTAATTTCAGCCAATAGTGTTCAACTCAAGGGCAGTTTAGGTGACCTATAACATCTCAAGGTATCTCATTCTATCTTTTTACCTTCCAGAAGACTCATTTAAATTGCTCAAATACATATTGTTACTTTGTTTGGAAAGTAGAAGATTATTTCATAATGTCTGTTGGGCTTTCTAGATATTCAATGAATTTGTTTCAAAACACAGCGTAGCTATGCATAGCCCAGAAAGCTTGTTTAAGTCCTATGTTCTGATCTCAAGAATAATCTGAACGATCCAGAATATGTTATATTGATTTATAATGTTTGTTGACCTTTAAGACTATTAATTGAAAATATATGAATATTTACTGTTACTCTGTATTGTCTAAAGTTACTGTTACATCTGTAAATCTAAATTTGTGAGCACCAGGACAGTTTGAATAACCTAGAGAATCAGAAAATTATAAAAATATTGACAAAGGATTCATTGAATATGTTTGAATACATATAGTCACCTTGTATAGGCCAAAAAGATACTGTTATAACTGTAGATCTTATGTTTTGAACTAAAGGACAGTTTAGATTACCTAGAGTATCACAAGATTACCGCATTATGTCTGTTGACCTTCTACACTATTCAATGAATATTGTTAAATACAGATTGCTCCTTTGCATACTTCAAAACCCTACTGTTTATCTCGTAATGTTCGTTTACGTTTTAAAATTCACAGAATATGGTTGAATACGTAGCGTTATTGTATAATCCGAAAAGCTATAGTTACTTCTGTAGATCTTTAGTTTCGAACTCAGTGACAGTTTGAAGACCTAGAATATCATAAAATTATCAAAATAATGACTATTGTCCTTCCAAAAGGTTCATTCAATATGTTTGAACACAAATCATGTTATTATACAGCCCTAAAAGCTATTTTTACAACTGTAGATCTGAAGTTTTGAGCTCAAGTGCATTTTGGATCCCAGAAAGATACAAACATATTTAACGTTTATCACCAAAAATGTTATAATACGTTTGCATATGTACCATATTCTAAACCATCGCTTTATACTATTAAAAAGGCATTCATTTTTTCTTCCATTAATTTTTCAAGATGGATTCGAAACAAGAAGAGCTACGCCAGCAAATCTTGGGCCCGATGATCGAAAATCCTGGTCGGTCGCACAGATAGATCGGCAAAAGGCTTGGAATCCCCCATTCCACCATGTCCCGCGTTGTGAAGATGTTCCAAGAGACGAAAACCATCGAGCGGCGCGCTGGAAGCGGCTGAAAACCGAAAACGGAGTACCCAGAGAAGGCGCGGAAGATTAGGCAGTACTTTAAGAAAAACTCGAACCTTTCCATCCGAGACGTGGCCAAAAAGGTCAATTCGTCAAAGTGGTTCATCCAGCAGACAGGCGCGAAACTGGACTGACAAGCAAAACACGGTGGCCAAATTGCGTGCGCGGAAGCTGTACCGTGAGTGGCTGGTCAAGCCAGGCTGTCTCGTCATGGAAGATGAGACATATATCAAGGCGGACACCAAACGAATCCCCGGCCTCGAGTTTTTTGTAGGTATGTCCCGCATGGAGGTTCCGGAAAAGCTTGGCAAGCGGCACAGCAAGCCGTTCGTTACAACCGGTACCATAAACGGGCAGATTTATCGAGAGGAATGCTTGCAGAAGCGCTTGCTGCTCTTCCTCCGCTCTCACCGTGGTCCCACGCTGTTCTGGCCGGATCTTGCTTCGTGCCATTACGCCAAGCCTGTAATGGATTGGTGCAAAGCGAAGGGCGTTAACGTGGTCCCGAAGGAGGCGAACCCGCCAAATACACCAGAACTCTGCCGATCGAAAAGTTTTGGGCGATAATGAAGAAGAAGTTGAAGAAAAGCGGAAAAACATTCAAAACCGATGAAGCTTTGAAGAAAAACTGAGAGAAATTGTGTAAGGAAGATGGACAAAGATCTCATGAGCAGTGTTAAGAGAAATGTACGAGCATTCAGCTAGGGGGAGGAAATTCAATAAATAAATTATGCCAAAACATAGCTAATAAGGCTTGCTTCATTTAGAATTGGAACAAACTTTTGCTCATATTGTGGCGCTCCTGGTGGACGGACTTGAAAGTTCTTGGCACCCACGTGTCGGGAATTTTGTCAGCTTCACGTATGTATTTTTGACATTCCGCAAATCGACTGTACTTTGTAAACAACCAACATGGAAGCCGAAAGAAGGGAACAAATTGTGCACAGTTATTTGGAAAATCCATTGTGGTCTGCATCTAGGCTAGCTAAACAGCTGAAATTGCCCAGAAATACCGTATGGCGCGTTATCAAACGGTATAAGGAAACATTGACGACAATTCGGAAGCCTCAAGCCAATCGTCGGAGTGGAACTGTTGACCGGAAACTGCGTGGTAAGATTTTGAAGACGATTAAGAGGAATCCCAATCTGTCGGACCGTGATTTGGCCAGAAAATTCGGTGCTGCCCATAGTACCGTGAGAAGAACTCGACTCCGGGAAGGAATCAAGTCATATCGAGCTAGCAAACAGTCAAATCGGACCATAAAACAGAATAGTGTGGCAAAAATCCGTGCTCGGAAGCTATATGACCAGGTGCTGACCAAGTTCGACGGGTGTCTTCTGATGGACGATGAAACCTATGTCAAGGCTGACTTCGGGCAAATCCCAGGTCAAAAATTTTACTAGGCAACGGCTCGGGGGGATGTTCCAGCCAAATTTAAATTTGTTTTTGCCGACAAATTTGCACGAAAATTCATGATTTGGCAGGGCATTTGCAGCTGTAGCAAAAAAACGAAAGTTTTCGTTACAAATAAGACAATGACGTCGGAACTATACCAAAAAGAGTGTCTCCAAAAACGAATTTTGCCGTTCATTCGATCCCACAACCATCCCGTAATGTTTTGGCCAGATTTGGCAAGCTGTCATTACAGCAAAGTCGTTCAAGAATGGTATGCAGAGAAAGGGGTCCAGGTTGTTCCGAAAAACCTTAACCCACCCAACTGCCCCCAGTTCCGCCCTGTTGAGAAATACTGGGCAATCATGAAGAGGAGACTCAAGGCAAAGGAAAAGGTTGTCAAAGACATCAATCAGATGAAGACCTGGTGGAATAAGATAGCTAAAACGATGGACGAAGAAGGTGTGCGCCACCTAATGAGCAGTGTTACAGGAAAAATTCGAGAATTCCTTCGAAACCGTGACGAATAATTTTATCCGTATTTTTTCTTAAAAGTATGAAGAAAACGCTACGTTTGTATAAAAAAAGATCTTGAATTCAATAATAAATAACTGAAATACAGGCAATTGTTTTTGTTTCAATTCTATCTGAAGCAAGCTTTATATAGTCATTTAATTCCTGAAAATTTGATAAGTATCCTATTTAAAATGAATTTTTGGTGATCATTTTCGTGTGTCTCATTTTTTCCGAGTCCAGTCTTTACTTCTACTTTACTTATCTAACGTCTAGATCATGACAAAAATCGATTTTCACTCAGATGATATATCAGTTACTTGCAACGAGAATAAATATTGTGTAGCCTGTTTAGAACCGAAATGCACGACTCGGGAGAATTTAACATTAACATAATATTTTACTATCGTAGTGCACCATCGTAGGTTTTTTATTGAATTTTCGCTTGAAAGATCTACTAGTTTTGAATTTCTTCCACCTATGGGCGTCCATTGTGACAGTTTGTTAATTTTTCACATAATATTCTTTCTCAAGAGGATGTGCTCTTATTGAAAATCAAATGGATCTAAGAGCGTTTAATGGCGGCTTTTCCAAGATACATTCATCTTAAAAAAGAATGTCATAAAACTTTTTCCAAACCTTTATCAGGTCTTATGAAATTACTTATAAGGTTAATTACGCCTATAAATGATGTAGTTTTATAAAGGTTTCTTGAAGTGTTCCTTATTCACTACCAAATAATAAACTACCATTAAACATGAATAAAGCTAATTTGTATTTGAATTTTTACTCAGGTGGTTCACCTTCGTGGGACCGGAGGAAGGGCAGCTGGTGCTTTTGGAGGCCTTCTTCTGTGTATATTTGGCTGTTGATGGTGCCGGTCATTGGACAGGACATCTGCTTGGCGTCCGCTTTAATGTTCGTCTCGTCGTCCATTACGGTGCATTTCGGCTGCACCAACCACTCGCGGCACAGCTTTCTGGCAATGCCTTCCTTACCTTGAAGACATGAAGTTTCATTATCTGCTGGACGAGCCAGACGGAAGAATTGACCTTCTTGACCACGTCCCGAATCGAATGGTTCAGATTGCGCTTGAAGTAATCTCTGTCCTTCCTTGCGTTCACGGATTCAGTCGTCTTCGTTTTTCGTCCGCTTTCACCGCTGGGTGGTCTGGGTCTCCTTGAACGATTTTACCACACGGGAACATTGTCGATTCCCAACTGTATTTTCCACGACCGCACCCATAATTTTTTCAAAGCTCTTGCTTTGTAGCCATCTCAATAACCGCTTGACAGGTTGTGACGAAATTTCGCTCAAGTAAACATTACACTCTTAACTCAAAATTTCATCAATTTTTACCCATGCAATAAAAACTTGTACACAAAAGAAAGCTTTGCAGATTTTTCGAGTACAATCTTCAGCATTTGCAGTTAGCATTGACGTTTGCACGCCTCGTGGATGGAGCTACGATGAGGAATAGTTCGTTGAAGACATGACATGTCATTATGAAACGGAACCTGATACCGATACATTTCTTCACGCAATAATCTCCACTAGAAACTGCTCGGTCGCTCACTTGGCCATGACTATGCAGCCGTTGGAGATAGGGAGGATTTGGTATTTACGTTATGAGCATTTCCAGATGAAATCAGCCGGAAAAAGTCAAAATCTTGCACGACCCTCTCCGATTTGGATGAAACTTTGCACATGTCTTCGGAATTGGTGACGATGGATTTTCCGCCGGTTAAGGGAATTTTTTGACTCAAAACATTTTTTTCAAAAGGGCGTATGTGTTTTGTCATGCGTATTTTTCAAAAATCATAACTCGAAAACCGTTGGTTGTAATAAAATTGCGTCTGAGAAGAAGTTGTAGATAATTAATTTGACTTTATGAAAAAAATATGTACACTGTAAAAAAATTTTTTTTTCTTCAAAAAAATCAAAAATTTAATTTAAAAATCAATTAGCAAATCTGTCCAACGTACGATTTTTATAATTTTTTTTTAAAAAAGGCTTTGAGTCATAATAAAAAGAATAGAAGTTGTTCTACGATGGAGCAACTTGAGATAAAAAAGTTCTTAGAAGTAAGAAAAATTCAAGTTTTTTCCAATTTGTTGTTTTTGCATAAATAACCATACTTTAATAATAAAATACGATTTTTCTGGTGATTTAAAACAAAAATGCTAAAAGTGAACAACATTCTATATGTTATAATATAATAATTTGAAAGTAATGTCGAAAAAATGGCTTTTTCCATAAAAATATCCCTTTTTCAAAAAATAGTCGTGATTTTCCATCTTTAAAAGTATTCTTTTCAAATTGTACATAAAATTTTCAACAACTATCTTTTGGACACCAAGAAGATTGAACATCTTCTTAATTAACGAAATTAACGAATCTTAATTACCAAATAAAAATTTTGAGTTTTTTTTTGTTCATACATGATTTATTTATTTTTTCTACTATTTTTAAAAAAAAATTGTATTTACATTTTACAAACACTATTTCCTAACATTCCTATAAATATTATGAAAACTCAGTATTTCATCAGTTGAAAATATTTTCGCAGCGATTTTGTTATCTGCAACTGGAATGAAGGAGTGATATTTCTGTGTACCAGGAATCATTTTTTGTTTGCTGGATAACTACCACCCCATCTCTGCAGCTCCTCTTCATATTCTTCTTGTGAAACATAGTAAAATAATATTTTTGGGAAATTTTCTTGATTTCTCTTAATGGCCCAATCATACAAAGTTTTCGCACTTGTTATTGGATGTTCATGTTGTTTGGCCAAGCTTACTCTTGTTGCCATTCGTTTTAATGTGCCGCCAATTGCATCACATGATCCCTTACTATGTGAAGTTGCGAAAAAATGCCACTCAGAATCAATGTTGTATTTCTCTTTAAACTTGCAGAGGCTTGCACAATTTTTTTCTATTTTTGTATTGGGAAGCTGCCCCATCAGACATAAAAATGGCCTTTTTTATATTCATTAGTTGATTTAAATACGTTAGTAATTTAGAAATAAATACTTGTACCGCAATTGTATCATGTCTTAGAACTTCTGATATTACAACAAAACTTAGATTTTTAGGCATTCCTTTCTCCATATAATAAATAACAAACGGATGAATTGTAGCCTGATCATTGTTCCAATGATGACTTTGAACAGCATCCTGAAGTACAAATGAATAATTTTCTGCAAAATCGCAAATAATAACTACTTCTCCATCTTTTAATGAAGACTTTGTATCTTTTAAAAATTTAGATTGCTTTGTTTTTATATAATCATGAGTCAATAGTTTTTCTAATTTCTCGCTAAAATATTAAACAAATTCATCGACAGGTTTTAATAGCGTTTCTAAATTACATCTATCAGTTGTAATCCATTGTTCGAACGATATCTCAGACAAATTATGTTTTTCAAGTGCTTTTTAAAATTTTATCTCAAATTCTGACAGCGTGGGACAATTTTCGCATTCACGGACATAACAATATTTTGATCTTGATGATGAATTACACAATAACTTCTCAAAATGTTGATTACAATCAGTGTTGAATGAATATTTTTTTAAACTGTGAAGCATTAAATCAATATTTTCGTGAACTGCGCAAACACAAACGTTGTGAGAACCTGAAGCATTTAGCAATTTACAATGTTTTGGTCGTAATGCAGCAAAAGTACTAAATCCAGTTTTATCTTCACTGACTCTGAAGTTTCTCTAAATGATGAAAGTAATAACCGTTTTTGAATTTGTTGACGCTTACCATTAGTGTTTACAGAGACTTAATCTCTTTGTCCTGGCATGGCTCTGCTGATGTCGTCCTCGTCTAAAAATTGTATCACTTCATTCTTTATATCCGGATTCAAACGATTCCCCGATCTGTCGTTAGGGGTAGCCAATACTCCAGTTTCGGCTGCCAATTCTTTTGCTTGTAATGCAAGGTGAATCGTCCACGAATTAGGCAAAACTGTTAATATACGTATTTTATCTATTCTCGAACAATCTGGTTCTATGATTTTTTCTTCCAATTTGGAAATAATTTCATCATATTCCACAACCTTTGTTTTCAATGTAGCTAACTCTTCGACTTCTTCTTGTGGTGGTAAGCTGAATAGATATTTTCTAATACCTGGTACAATTTCGGCAAATTTTTGCCGACGGTATTTATCGTTTTTAATTTCTCTAATGGATAGCGGAGACACATTAATTCCTGCAATTCTATTATTGAATAACTCAATGTTGTGTATCCTGGAATAATCCGGTAGGTCACTGTCCTGAGAAGATGCCAAAGTAATTGAAGCTGCCGATGGTATTTCCTCCAAATCGTTTCCGTGATGTGGTTGGTGCTTCGTCATGTCCACCGTTTTCTGGTTGCTCCACTCTTTCGACAGGATTACTGACGATACGAATATAACCGACATGAATCACAAATTCTTAATGACGTGTCCAAATGGACCGTACAGCATGGATAAAAGTTTTTCAATTAACTTGTCAGTAAATTTCTAAGTTTAGGCGAACACCGTCTCCCGATTTCACGATACGGGTTTACAACAATGCTTTGTTTCGAGTTCCATTTCAAATCGTTTTACACTTTACGCTACTTATGAAAGAATCACTGTTAAACTGATGTTATGACTTTGTAATGTAATCCTTTTTATACGTACTAGGTACATGCACTTTAGGTACTTTTTAGAAATATTGGTATGTGCAGGGCATGCATGTAAATTATATTTTCTGTCAACAACCAAAGGGAATGCATGGTATAAATGGGCGTAACAATTGTATTCTTACATGGTATAAACAGTTTAACTTATTATATACATTATGTTTCTACCCGAACAAAATACGCTTGTACACTAACATGAATACTAATTATTTTTGTTTCAGGTTAGGTTTTCATAATATACTTTAAGTAAAAGCAGCAAATTTTGTCGTGTTACCTACAGTAAATATCAGGAATCAGTTTGTCTAGTATTCTCGGTAATAAAAGATATATTGTAGAAAATTTTAGTGTACAATTTGAAAAGAATACTTTTGCAATTGGACAATCACGACTTACATTTGAAAAAGGGATATTTTCCATGGAAAAAGCCATATTTTTCGGACAATAATTTCAAATTATCACGAAAACGGATACATT
>JASCZW010021756.1:0-10151 GCA_034211315.2 Aedes japonicus
ATTCAGTATCGTTCTAGCGACACGTTCGGACGTGTTTTACGCTGCAATTAAAATCGAAGTTTTCTTTCCGATAGTTACAGTCGCGTACGCTCGTCCTCCATCGTGCAAGATGGGAGGAAAGGGAAGCACCGAAAACGAGAGAAGAAGAAGAAGTCAGACGCATCATCAGGCAATGAATCGCTCCAGGGGGAAAGCAGCCATGGACGAAAACGACGAAACTCCATTCGCTCTAGAAGCGACCGCTCGTCACACGGATCAGTGGGCATCCGCTCGGTTGGTGATGCCTCCGTTCCGATTGCGCTCCGCTAAGCTGCTGGCCCGTCAAGATCCACAGCAAACAGTACCCACGACCAAGCTGCTGGATCAAGTCCAGTGACAATGAAACTGCCACCGCTGGTAGTGAAAAACGTTCCGCTCAGCAAGCTCGTGAGCAATTTCGCATCGATGGGCATAGCCGCCGAGTTCAAGCTGTCCCGCATCGGAACCAAAGTGATGCTCCGCACGAGAAGGGAATACGATTTGGTCAAATCGTTCCTTAAAGATTCAAGGAGGAATTTTTACGCATGACATTCCTGGTGAGAAACCCTTCAAGGCTGTCATCAGAGGTCTTCCGAACTACGACCCAAAATCGATCCAAGAGGAAATTAAGGACCGGTACAAGATCGCCCCAACCGATGTCTTCCGAATGAAGAGGAGGAACGAAAATGTTAAGCAGTACCCGGACAGCCTTTTCTTGGTGCATTTCAAGAAAGGGACCGTGACGCTCAATGCCCTGCAAGCCATCCGATCCATTTTCTCCATCATCGTTCGCTGGGAGCCATATCGTGGCGGCCATCGTGACGTGACGCAGTGCCAGCGATGCCTCGATTTTGGTCATGGTACACGAAATTGCAACATGAACGCACGTTGCAGCAACTGCGCCCAAAACCATGAGACATCTAACTGTCCAGTGGAAGAAGCCGTGGCGTACACATGCGCCAATTGCGGAGGAAACCACCAGGGATTCTGATCGGCAGTGCCCAAAACGCGAAATATTCAAGCAAATCCGTAAACAGGCATCGACAAACAACAAAGTGGGGCGGAAGAAGGAAGCTGCTCCGACTTTCAAAGCGAGTGATTTTCCGTCACTCCCTGCTGTTGGATCCAGGCAATCGACAACACGGACACAAACAGCTCCCCGACAGGAAACTCCCGGTGCTTCTGCTTCTCCAACCCCCCCTGGTTTCTGGAGAACAACACTACGAGGACAAGCCGCAAGCTCAAGGCAACAATCCCGATCTATTCTCCGCAGACGAGCTGATGGAGATCTTCGTGAATATGACCGGTGCGCTTCGCCAGTGCCGCAGCAAGCCAGAGCAGATCCAAGTGCTCGGTAAGTTTATTATTCAATATGGCGTCTAAAGCGCTAACCATCGTCACATGGAACGCTCGCTCTATAAGAACGAAAAGATCGAGCTTGCCGACTTCGTCCGCAAGCAAAACATCGATGTGGGCCTACTAACCGAGACCCACCTAAAGTCTGGCGACAGCTTCTGGTTGCCCGACACTAACATCATCCGGCTTGATCGCACCAGCTCCAGGGGGTGGTGTAGCGATCATCGTGAAGAAAGGGATAAAGTACCACATTCTGCCACATATCCGCACATCCGTTATCGAGGCCCTTGGTGTGGAGGTGGAAACATCGACTGGAAGTATCCGCTTTATCGCTGTTTACTGCTCTCGCCAGTGTGCTGCTAGCAACGAAGCGTCAATCAAGTTCAAAAACGATCTAACCGCCATCACACGTACCAGCTCTCGTTTCGTCATCGGTGGGGACCTGAACGCGCGCCACGAAGCATGGAAGAATTACCAACGAAACCAGAACGGTCGACTGTTGTTCGACCACTCCCAGCATGGGCTGTACACGGTGCAGTTTCCGGATGAACCGACATTCATCTCTCCGGCGGGCAATCCATCAACGCTGGACTTTTTCCTGACGAACATGATATTGTCAAAGCCGGTGGCGCACAACGACCTCAGCTCCGACCACCAACCGGTGGTGGCTGAAGTCGGTGTCAATGTGATTCCTGCTCCAACCTACCAACGAAAAGATTACCACCATGTGAACTGGGTACAGTTCGGCCAAATCGTGGACCGAAACATCAACGAAAATCCACCGCTCGATTCCATCGAAGACATCAACCGTGCACTGGAGGGCCTGCAGCAAGCCATAACCGTGGCTGACGAGGCGTGCGTCCGACAAGTTCCTGTGAGGGGTAAGTTTGTTACCATTGATTCCCACACCCAACTTTTGATCCGCTTACGAAATGTTCGTAGACGCCAGTTCCAGAGGACAGGTGATCTGGATAGGAAACTAGAAGTGGCCGATCTGAACCGGCAGATTACTTCCAGAATGGACTCGCTCCGAAACGAGAGTTTCGGACGTGTCATCCAAAATTTGGACGATCGCTCGAGACCATTCTGGAAGGTAGTCAAAGTCCTAAAGACGAATCCCAAACCCGTTCCTCCTCTGAAGGTTGTCGATTTTATTCTATTATAGCGGAGAAAGCAAATGCGCGGCAATCATATTGCCGCATCGCATTTGCTTGACTCAAACATCCCAAGTCAGATTGAAGGTCAGGTTGCGCTATGCGTCAATAGCTTAGATGCCTCCCCTTGTGTCGTGCCCCGGAGGATAGGATTACTATCGAACAGATTTGTTCAGCGCTGAAGAACACTAAAAACATGAAGGCTCCCGGGTTTGATGGGATCTTTAACTTGATCATAAAAAGCTTAACACCAAAGCCCACTCGCTTTTGAGTACTATCTTCAACAGATGCTTGGAACTGCACTACTTTCCAAGCATCTGGAAAGAAGCTAAAATCATTCCGATCCACAAACCCGGGAAAGATCCAACATCGCCTTCAAGCTACAGACCAATAAGCCTCCTCTCAGCGCTGAGCAAATTGTTCGAGAAGCTAATTCTGAATCGTTTGCTCAAGTGTGTCGAGGAAAATAACATTCTCCTTCCGGAACAGTTTGGGTTCCGGAAGGGGCATTCCACAACTCATCAGCTAGTTCGGGTGATGAATAACATCCGAAGTAACAAAGCTGTATCCAAGTCCACAGCCATGGCTTTGTTAGACGTCGAAAAAGCGTTTGACAATGTCTGGCACGACGGGCTTGTATACAAGCTTTGTAACTTCAACTTCCCACCACACCTTGTGAAAATCACCCGCAACTACATCCAGCAAAGGTCGTTTAGGGTATCGTTGAACGGTTGTCTTTCAGACAGGTTTTCGATCCCAGCTGGAGTGCCGCAAGGTAGCCTGCTGGGCCCGCTGCTTTATAACATCTACACTTCAGACATTCCTCCCCTTGGTGATGGTTGCGTGTTTTTCCTGTTCGCAGATGATACCGCGATAGCCGTCAAGGGAAGAATGCCTCGCGAAATAACAAGCAAACTTCAACGATGCCTTAACACCTTTGCCGATTATGCAAAGAAGTGGAAAATTAAAATCAATGCATCTAAAACACAAGCAATTATGTTCCTCCACCGGCAATCACCCAAACTGAAACCTCCTCCGGCGTGTACAATAATCATGGACGGCACAAGCGTCGAGTGGTCCGCCGAAGTAACTTATCTAGGTTTATTGTTTGACGAAAAATTTCTCTTCCGATCGCATGTTGAGAGAACGTTAGTCAAGTGCTCCGCCTTAGTTAGGTCGCTATATCCGCTGATTTGTCGAAGATCCCGCCTCTCAGGGGTAAACAAACTGGCAGTCTACAAACAAATAATTGCGCCTGCGATCTTTTACGCAGCTCCAGTGTGGGAACAATGTGCACAAACTCACAGGAACAAGTTGCAAGTCACGCAGAACCGAACGTTGAGGATGATTCTAAATCGTCCCTTCGACACAAGGATAACCGACCTTCATCGGGAGGCGGATATACTTAACATAAACTTGAAAATAAGTGATATTAAGAACAAATTTGTACATAAATGTAACATATCGGAACATGAGCTGATAAGCAATCTGTATATAGTAGGTTAGGTTGTATATAGTAGCTTAGTTGTACATAGTAGTTTAAGTAGTTGTAGGTTGTAAATAGTAGTTTTAGGTAGTTTCTTTTTAAATTCAAATCAAACCAATTCCACCAAGGTGGTAAATCTACAAACAAATCTGATAAGACTAGGAATTTTTAACTAATTATTATTTTATACGCGAAACCAAAGATGAAAAGCCAAAACTGTATCACTTAAACTAAGAATATGTTAAGCCATCAACAAACAAAAGAAATAAAGATCATTTTAAGGCTAACAACCTTCAATGGGCTTCTGGGTAAGTTTCATAACAGACGTGTTTTCATTTTCTCTTTTTCTCTTCCATACAGGTTCGATCAAAATGTTTGCAAAGCCGAAAAATGGTCGTAAGCCGGGCCAGACTCGATTCGGTCAAAGTTCTAGACCGGTTTCGTTGCCGAGTTTCCTGCGTTCTGACCCTGAAGGGGAACTTGCGACCATGTACAAGCGAGTTAAGACGGCGAAGTCTAAGTTGTCAGCAAGACGGAACCAAAGGGAAATGGAAAAATCGAATCCGGCGACTGATGAGTATGACCATGTAAGGTCACCGGTTGGTGATTACATCCGACGACGGCCGGTTGTTTCAGCGAGTGAGAAACGATTGATTGGAACGGATATTTGGAAAGCGAATGAGAATGGAAATAATTGCGAAACTTCTCAGAATGCCTCAATTGCGGAATATGGCAGGAGTAATTTAGGTGATGATTTTGAAGGAGTAGGGATAGAAGACATAGGAGATAGTAAGTACTCTTCTGAAGATGATTCTCTAAATTCTTGTGATATTTCTAGGTGCAGCAGACCTGTGATTTATTCTATATTTTCAGCAGGAACAGCCAAAGTACAGCAATGTAAGACAGCGGCGGAGGTTTTTGCTAGTTATGCTGAAACGTTCCATGATGTTTTGGAACGAATGAATTATGCAGCGAGAACTGCGAATGCTTCTACGCAAACTTCCAGTCCAAGATTGCAGCGTTGCCAAATGCATTTCATTTATGCTGGATCTTGGGACAGCTGTACAAGGCGAGAAAATTGTGGTGTTCAAACTGAGGACGAAATTTTGACGTGTTCGGAGCAACCTAATGAGAGGCTGCTTGAAAATTCCAGTTCTTTGAAGCCAAATTTGGGCCGGGAGTTTTATGGATGGAAATCTTTTGTCTTCGTGTTTGGTATTTCTTTATTAATTCTTGCTCTAATGGAAATTTTAAATCTTTTCTAGCATTTTGGCGCTTTGTTTGTTATTGGATCGAGCTTACTCCAATGGTCCAATGAATTTGATCGGAATTAATTAGCTTCTCTGAGAACGTCTTAAGAGAGGAGATGGTTTAGCCGGGTACTAGCGAATATCTCGAGCTACTATCTTTTCTACTGAGAGTTCTCGGAACCCATGAAAAACCGGTTAGGGATCTATTTGGCGAGTGAAATTCGTTTAGGGGCTCTGCATGGATACAGCACACCAATTCTACCAGATTGGCAGTGCATTCCAAGCTAACCAATTGATGTGGCGTAATGCTTTCATCGAAAATAGTTTACTTTTGAAGTTATTGGACCGTTCCTTTGAGCTCGATCGATGCATTTTGGAAAAGCGTTGTTAAGTATTAGATATAGATTATAATTGATTAATTTAGAATCATAGGTTAGTGGTAGGTTACCTAGATGAGATATTTTTCAAGATTTTATTTACAATACCGGTAGATCGATAGGAGCTAGGGCAGGAGCACATATGTGATTGGCAGGGAATGAGGAGGGAGTTTAAAGGTACTGAAAAGACACCTCTATTGATAAATATGATTAAAGTGGGTATTTCGATTCAACATTGAATTGGAAACCGGTTTTGATCAAAATTAGTAGTAGAGGTGACTTTTCAGTACATTTAACGGGGCTTATCACATATGTGCTCCTTTTATCATGTAATTCAGTTAACAATAATGTTGGCGTTGTAGTCAGTTTGTTAGGAGGGCTTATTACAGTTTGGCATTTGGCTAAGCTGTTAAAACTTTATTAATATTTTTTGTTTCGATTGGAGAATTTAATGATATTTTTTGAACGATATTGATATTTATTTTTATAATCTTGTTTTTGAAAGAACGGAACATTTCACGTACAATGCTTTTTTTATATTTAAATATAATATCTATTTTGAAACAGCTTAATTTGAAACTCTAAAATTGCAATATAGTTATTTGTGTGATCTGTTAGCTGTTAGAGCAAGAGCACTGATTTGAGTAACAGGAGTCGATGTTTCTGAGGCGAAGGTAACTGTTGTATTTTTTTTAAGCAGGCGGGCCTCTGAATGGAGTAGAAATCTCTACGTTGCGTAAATTCGAATCGTTCTATAAGCCGTACACAGAACTTGCCGTCCAAGAAGATGCTGTTGCCAATGACTCGGAAGGAGCCACGTTAGAGAATTTTAAGTCATTTCGACTGTTTTTTTTTTCAAATGTTTCTGTGTTAGTCAGTGTGACGTTTGCAAGTTTTATAAGGTGTTTTGGCCCATTTCACCGTTGTGTTGTTTAGGCTAATTTTACAATCCTCAGGCGGAACAAGTCTGGGAGAATTGGAGTGTGGAAAGAGGATGATCTGGGTCAATGCTGCGTTGATACAGATCCTCAATTTGATGATTCTGATGTATTCTGACAGAACATTCAGGCTTCACTGCAGTTTCGCTGTAAGCGCAAAGCGCTCTTGTTACCCTACCATTGGACGACTGCGGCATCATCGGCGAACAACGACAGAGATACATTTTCAGGGAGCGGGGGTATGTCCGAGGTAAAAAAGGTGAACAGAAGTGGACCTAGTATACTTCCCTGCGGAACACCGGCGGAGATCTCCTGTGCATCAGAAACTGCACCTTGCAGCGAAACACGGAATGTCCTGCCCGACAGATAATTTTTAATTATCTTCATCAGGAAGATAGGAAGATTGTATCTTTTAAGCTTCAACACCAGGCTGTTATCGAAGGCCTCCTCTATATCGAGAAGTGCCATGGCAGATGATTTCGTAATAGACTTGTTCCGCTTGAGGATGTTGGTTTCTCGGTTAAGTTGGTGCACTGCAAGATGTTAAGCTCGTCGGCAGACGATAGAAGCCAACGGTGGATCGCTTTCTCAAACAGTTTTGACACTCCTGAGAGAAGGCTGATGGGCATATAGCTCTTGGAGCACGAAGGATCTTTCCCAGGTTTATGGATGGGGATGACTTTGGCTGACTTCCAACACGTGGGGGAAGTAGGAGGCATTGGTTGAAAACCATCGCCAGATGGTTATAGAACTGGGAGCTCAATTGCTTGAGCTCCAAGTTCAAGATGTTATCGAAACCTGGGGCCTTCATGTTCTTTGACCCTTTGATATAAGTCCACAATTCATCAGCTGAGATCTCCAACTCCTCTGTGAGTGAATAGAACTAGCCAAATGGTGCTCTTTTATATGGTGCGTGTACACGTGTTGCTCTTCATGTTCACACTACATGATTGTTCTCGACGTTTCCGTGGGAGGGGCTCCCTTTGATGATTAGAGTTGGAGCCAATTACCTGTCGAACAAACTATTTCTGTGACGTTAAGACGGAACAATAGCAAAATATCCAAAACAAATTGAGTTATTTTATAGCGTATCATGCTTAAAATCATATGCGCAATTAATTTTTTGGTGAATATTGGCACGATACGAGCCGAAAATTAATGCGCCAAGAGTTGAGAAGGTAGCAAAAAAAATGCAATTGCACTGTTTGCCATCATATCTTGAGAAATCCGCATGATTCAGAAAAGGCAATTTTGCCCATTTTGATCCACAAAGCGTCTTTTGGTAAAAATGAAGCTATGCACGTGTGTGCAAGCGACTCGCAGGCATAAATAGCTCGAAACAAATTTAACGCTGTAGTGTCCTCAGTCATCATCAACATATCAATATATTGTGGATGAGTCGATAGCACAAAATGGTGCAACGCTATTGGCTACTATTGTAATGCCGCCGTCAAGTGTTCTATGTTTGATCTCACTGATCATCGACAGAGCGTTTTATGAAATAAACAAAGCCACGCGAGTGTGTGTTAGCGACAGGTTGAACACAGCTTGGTGTAAAATATATGCATTTGCTACAATGCTGTATCCTGAATTCAAGCAAACCGAATGTAAGGTTTCTATTACAACGGTCTTAGTTTGTCAAAGTGGCTGAATGGTTGTCATCATGGGCCGCCATGTTGACAGCCACCGTTCAAATCTCGGTCTCGCATTTTCACACTTTATTTCTGTGAGTCATTTGACTTTCGGGCTCCCATCTCTTACTCAATCACTGCGCACATCCAACCTCACGCACACATTTAATTTTTCAAAGCCAATTGCTGTGTTACTTTTTTGCCCACAACCAATGTTGGAT
Organism: Aedes japonicus; assembly: GCA_034211315.2. Lineage (NCBI taxonomy): Eukaryota > Metazoa > Arthropoda > Insecta > Diptera > Culicidae > Aedes > Aedes japonicus. Next base: position 8,432 of record JASCZW010021756.1, read on the forward strand.
TTTTCCTCCAACTTACGATCCACAGCACGAAATGGAACAAAATCATGCGAAATTATATTACAATCTTGCTTTTTTATGTTGGGTGTAGAGCGACTTACGAACAACTTAACCTAAACCCAGTGGACCAGTTTGGACTTTTTCGTTTTTCAAAAAGTTCCACAGGCTGTAGCGGGAATCAAAACCTCAACTTCATGAAAACCGCTTGAACGACGGGCGACGCCATGTTGAGCCGTGGTGCGTGGTAATGAAAATTTCGATGAGCTCAAAAGAAATTTCAATCAAACTACTCTTTTTAATTGGCAACTTGATTTGATCGTCCTGAAAAGGACGGATTTAAGTTGTTTATGGAGGGAACATGGTTCGTGATTGAAATTTTCTACTCGGTCTTCTTGGGCTGCAGGACGGCCTGAGTGTTTTGGCAGCACGTAATACTACGATAAAAATAAACATTTACACCGTCTTCATCTAGAATTTGTACAGGCTGAACATTGAACATAGAACGAAACCGAAACCTTACACCAAGTGGACTAGTTAGAACATTTTCGGGTTGCAAAAAGTTCCACAGCCTGGAGCGGAAATCGAACCCTCACTTCATGGCAATGAACGACGGGTAACGCCGCTAACCACTAGACCACGAGGAGGACGTTGATTTGGCCATTTTCTCCGTGACGCGGCTTTTTCAACGCCATATTGAGCCGGTGCGTGGTAATGAAAATTTCGATGAGCTCAAGAGAAATTTCTATCAAACATACTCTTAAGTTGGCTACTTGATTTAATCGTCCTGAAAAGGACGGATTTTAATTGATAACATGGTTTGCGATTGAAATTTTCTTCAGTCTTCTTGGGTTGCAGGACACCATTCTGTGAAATGGTCACACAAAAGAAAGGTTTGTTCAGCTCCTCATCGTTGCGGATGACTAGCTTCAGGTGACGTGGATGAATCTTCTTGGTCTGGTCTTCTTGTGTTCATGGGTGGCGTTTTCTACCAACGTGCTTCGCAAACACGTCTGTCGCATGCAGATGTACAGCGAGAACTGATGATTGATCGGTCGTCTCCACATGTTTAATTATCGCTGACACGATAACTGTGGCAGTAGGAACCAATCAGAGCGAGGTGCAAACATGATGCCATTTTCGACCAATAGATATGTGCGTTTAGACATTTTTCTTTTAAGTACATTTGAATTAGTTTAAACAAACGTTATGAATTATGTTTGCAACAGGGATTTAGCTTTGATGTTCTACCTTGCGAATAAAATACTGATCGTAAAATTTCTGGGGTCCTGAGAGGAGATATTATCGTTCAAAGTCTCCAAACCCGCGTAACGCTTGCGGTTTCAGAAATTTTAGAACGGCGCTCCTTTACAGGAATAGAAAAGAGAGACGTAAGTCCTGCGTCAAAAGTGACGTATAACCATCTCATTTCTTACTTTTTATTTGTTGCTGAAACCAAGCACACTTAAAAACGGAAGGAATCTATAGGTTCATCCATCGTGCCTGGATGAATGGAACCTTTCAAAGTGTGGTTATTAGCGATAATAAACTATTTTTGCTTTTCCACTGAGTTTATTTGATCAAATCCAATATATCTACTAATGGAATCGGTTGAATCGGTTGTGTCGATACGTTGTTCCATAATATTCTGTTTGTTGGGCGTAGCGTTTTGTCTATTGTTTCGGTTGCCTATTGTTCGTTGCGTGAGTGATCGAGTGAGCATGAG
>JASCZW010021757.1:0-10162 GCA_034211315.2 Aedes japonicus
TGAATTATTCAGTTCCTTTCTTATCTTCTATTTCTTAAGATTCATTAAGTTCTCCAATTACTTAAATTTATTTAGTACACTAGCTGAACCCGGTGCGTGCGCTGCTACGCTTCCAACTAAATGAAGGAAAATTTAATGTTACTGGCACTTTTATGGTTTTTTTCGGAATGAGTTTTTTTTCTTGAATAAGCAGGGGTTCAAACTTCTATCAAAACATGCTTCCTACCCGAGAAATACACGTTTTGTGTTTAAGTATCCTGGATAATTCTCATTTCCTTTTGGTAGAAATTCGTGTTTCATTTGTATGGGAGCCCTCCCTCCCAGAGGGAGGGGTTTCTCAAACCACCATACAATGATTGCCTTCAAAACCTCCCATATGCCAAATTTGGTTCCATTTGCTTGATTAGTTCTCGAGTTATGAAAAAATGTGTGTCTCATATTGTATCAGAGCCTCCCTTCCTGAGAGAATAGGGGTCTCAAACAATCATAAGAACCTTCCCCTGCCCCAATATCCCCTTCATGTTGGTCGGTTCAGAAATTTCCGAGTCTATAAGGGTCTGACAGGCAGACAGACAGACAGAAATTCATTTTTATGTGTGGCGTAGAAATACTACCCTCCAAAAACACTCCACATGCCTAGTGTGGTTCCATTTTGCTTGATTTGTTCTCAGAGTTGCTGCCATGAAATTCATGTTTTATTTGTATAAGGGACCCCTCTTGGCAGTGAGCTGAGCAGTTTAAACCACAATAGAAACATTTCTTGCCTTCAAAACCTCCACATGCCAAATTTGTTCTCATTAACTTAATAAGTTCTCGAGGTTTTCAGAAATTTGTGTTTCATTTCTACAAAGAAACCCCCCTCCCGACCCCTTCCAGATGGCGGAGGAGTCTCAAATCCTTCCATAGAAACATTTATCTCCTCCAAAATCTCCACATTGCCCAAATTGGGTTCCATATGCTTGATTGGTTCTCGAGTTATGCATAAATTTGTGTTTCTTTTATGAGAGCCCCTCTACAGAGGCGCGAGGGTCTCGATTTACCTAGAAACATATACCTGCCATAACATAACCTCTACCTGCAAATTTGGCTCCATTTACTTGATTAGCTCTCGAGTTATGTAGAAGCTTTTGTTTTATTTGTATGGGAGCACCACTCCCCAACCTAACAGAGAGAGAAGAGGGGTCTCGAACTATCGTAGAAACATTTATTGCCTTCAAAATCCCCGCATGCTGAATTTGGTTCCATTTGCTTTATTAGATCTAGAGTTATGAAGAAATTAAAGTTTCATTTGTTTGAACCCCCGCCCTTTCAAAAAGGGGAGGGATCTTGAACCACCATAGAAACATTCTTGCCTTCAAAACCCCCCACATGCCAAATAAGATTCGATTTGCTTGATTAGTTTTCGAGTTATGAAGAAATTTGTGTCTCATATGTATCAGAGCCCACCTTTCTAGAGAGGGGAGGGGTCTCTGACTACCATAGAAACATTGCTTGCCTCCAAAAACTTCCGCATGCTAAATTTGGGTTCCTTTGCTTGATCAATTCTCGAGTTATGCAGAAATTTGTGCTTCACTTGTATGGGAGCCCCCCTTTCCAGAGCAAGGAGGGGTTTCGAACCATCATAAGAACCTTCCGGTGTCCAAGACGATTCCAACAATGAAAAAATCTTGCCAAACGGTCCTTCCACTCGCGAGTTGACTCGTGATAAAGGAAACCCCAACTCATTTTTATTTATATAGATTAAGTTTCTTGCTTTTTTTTATAGGCTACAAGCAATTTGGCTATTTGTGTCAGATTTTTCCTAAATATTTTTTTTGCTCTTTTTAGTTTCTTATGTTTATTGAGTTTTTGTTTGTTTTAGTTTATTTTTGTTTGATTGGGAAACTAGGAGAATTTAAAATTAACACTTCATTTGATCACTTTTAAAAAAATAAAAAATAAAATTTTGAAACACTTTTTCAAATTTTTGCTAGTAAACGCGAGTAAATTCCTTTTAATTCTACTATGAGCTTATCTTTTGACAGATAGGCCTATTTCGTCTGCTACTTACAGACTTCTTCAGTGTCGAGTGCTCGAAATAGGCGTATCTGTCAAAAGATAAGTTCATAGTAGAATTAAAAGGAATTTGCTCGCGTTTACTAGCGAAAATTTGAAAAAGTGTTTCAAGGTTTTATTTTTTATTTTTTTAAAAGTGATCATATGAAGTGTTAATTTTAAATTCTCCTAGTTTCCCAATTGGAAAAGCTTAGTTTCCTCAAAAGTGCCCATCTTGTGATGTATGAACGGTTGGTAGGGAACATAATTACCTATCTTGAGACAAGATTTCATCGAAATCAACAATGTTGTTTTTATTAAATCGACTTTGAATTTTCAAAAATATTTTTTTCAGTGTATGGCTCGTTTCGGATTTTTTTCAAATTTTTTTTCTCAAAACTTGACTTATTTTGGGATAACCATCTATACATTACTTTTTCGTAGGGGTAGTAATTTTTTTATTAAACATATTTGAAAAAAAATCGATAAAAAAAACGTTTAGCCCTCTTTAACAGACAGTCTAGAAAAAAAAAAAATTAAGAAACTAAGTATGCAAAATGGCTTATCTAGTCATGATCTACACACCCAGAAAGTTTCGTTGTAATCTGAGAGGGTGCTGCCAACATTTGTTGGCGCGAAAACCATCAATTGTAAAAAAGTTTCGATTTAAAAACATCCCCTTGATGAATCCTAGAGGGTTTGAGCTGTTTAGTGTAGTTACACCTGTAACTAGAAATTAGAAGAAAAATTAGTATCTTCCATTTAATTCCAACTACCTTTGCTTACTTCGACAGATACGCGTATTCCGTCTACTAATGTGCAGATTTCTTCAGTGTCTCGTACTAATAACTCGACTTAGTCGACAAGTCGAGTTATTAGTACGAGACACTGAAGAAGTCTGCACATTGTTGACGAAATACGCGTATCTGTCGAAGATAAGCAAAGGTAGTTGGAATTAAATGGAAGATACTAATTTTTTTCTAATTTCTAGATCCCCTTGATTTTTTGTTTTCAAAAATGAGTTTTTTTTCTCGTTCTAATTGTATATCCCCCCTTAGACATGTAATGAAAACTAACGAAATTAAAAGAAGAAGACAATTTGAACCATTTGTTACCCGTTTTTGAGGACTCGGAAAGGGAAACCCTTATTTTCAACCTGTACATATGTAGATTTGTACGGGAGAAAAGTAGGTCATTTTTAACCTTAACTAATAGCACTTAATTGAAAATTTATTCGAAAACATTTGTAAGTTTTCCTGATCAAATGGTGTATAAATAAAGTCATTCTGTTCAGTAAAACGAGATTTGTTGGCGTTCAAAAACCTTCCACTTTCAGATTTCAGACTCGGTTTCCGATTCACTCTCGACTTCCGTGAAACATGAGAAATCGATTTCAGAACACCTGGTGACGCTAAGAAAAGAAGAGCGTTTCGGTTTGCCAACTGATCGTGCTATTCCAAAACGACGACGAGAGTGTCACATCGGAACATTTGGCTCAATTAGTTGAAAAATGGATCCAGTGAACAACGATTCTGATAAAGGTGCAAAAAATGCCCCCATTGGAGATTTTCTACCCCCTCCCCTTTCGTAACGATTTTTGTATGGAATCTTCAAAAAAAATTGTATGAGTCGTCATGCTTTCGGAAACCCCGTTCCCCCAAAGTGCATGACGTATTTTATGGATGACCCCTAATCAAGGCTTCCATAAAGTTTGGCGAGTCATAATTTTTTTTTGGAGTATTCATACAAAAAGCGTAAGGAAGGGGGAGGGGGGGTTGAAAATCACCATTTTTGCGTGACGTATTTAATGGACGGCCCCTTCAGGGCTTGTCAATCAACAACGTCATGCTAAAAATTACTATTAAGAACCTCTCCTCCCACAAAATCGTCCTTTTTATTTAAAATTTCTAAAAACATCATGTGAGCCGTTACATTTTCAGAACACCCCTACCACTCCCTTTCATAAAGCTTGACGTAATATACGGACACACCCAAACGGAAAATCAAACAAACTTTCTATATTTTTTTAGAATTTTCGACCGCTGTTATTCCTACTACAGTGTTTTGGCATCGTTTGCTTTCACAAAACTTGGAACCCTCCTTCAATCATGGACGTAATTTTTAAATGTTCCCTAAAGAGAAAATGCAAGCAAGAAAGCTTAGAGGGGTGTAAACATCTTGCGTTATTAGAAATTAGCCCATATTGTGAATTTAAAAAAATATATAATTCGCGAAATAGCTGTTTGCAGCTGGTGTTCAATTTCGACCCCTTTGATTATTTTCAAAATTAGTGTAAAAAAGTACAAACAAAAAGTACAGTAAAACAATAATCACAATTAACTGTTCACAATTTGTATCGATTGTGTTCCACTAGTCCCAGTACTGGTTTTAAAAATGATTCCGACCGAAAAGTTTGGCTGTATGTTAAAATATTTAACTTTTTCAAAAAGCGTTCAATTTGACCCCCGATTACGGTACATAGTTGCGGAAAACATAGCAAAACACTTGAAACCTTTCTCGGATGGTGATTTTGTAAAAGATTGTTTGAAGGCAGTGGTAGACGTGGTATGTCCAGCCCAAAGTCGAGTTTTTTCGCTGATTGTTCTGTCGCATAGCTACGATTACTCGTAGAGTTGAAGAAATTGCAGACGATATGCAAAATACGTTGAAGGAAAGAGCTGCAAACTTCGCAAATTTTTCGGTGGCACGGGATGAAAGTACTGACATTTCAGACACCACTCAGCTAGCGGTTTTCGTTATGGCATTTGAGATAAACCTTTCTATACTGAAGTTCGTTGGCAGGGGAAAAGTTCTTAAACGTGTTTACGATTTCAAGACGGAGATCCCAGAGTTTATGAAACAAACAGGAAAGGCACTTCATCGGTTCGACGATCAAAAGTGGATGGCGGATTTTGCTTTCTTGATTGACATCTCGACCCATCTGAATGATTGGAATGTGCAACTTCAGGGGAAAAATAAGCTTGTTCACAATGTTTTCAACCAAATCAAATCCTTTGAGAAGAAATTGACGCTGTGGGAAATGCAGTTTAAATCAAGACATTTTTCAAATTTCTCTACGCTTGGATCGTGCAAAGAATGCGATGAAATCGGGTATGCCAGTGTAGTTTCCTCTGTGTAAGCAGATTTTTCTGACCGATTCCAAGATTTCAAAGCAAACGAACAGCCATTTAGACATTATTGTGTACACCGATCAGTGTTGATGCTAAAAGTGCTCCGGAAAATTTTCACATGGAGCTTATACAACTGCAATGCGACATTTTTAGCAGATGCTGACAGCTTCTCTGATTGCGAGTGAGAAACCTAGGAGGTCGTCACCACTTCCGGAATTACTTACCTTTGGTTCTCAACCTGAGAGAGATTTTCTCACTTTCCGGATCAGCCATTCAAAAAATGGTCGTACAATAAATAGCTTCTGAGCGCTTTCTTTATTGTTTGCGACGTACTGATACATAAAGCTAAACGTGTGTGTGTGGTAAACTACGCTTGGCCTCATCTACGGTCTAGCCTCTAGCTCTCCTATCTACTCTACACGCTATTTCTAAACAACCCACACTTGAGTACGATGGACTCAAATTCGTCGGAAGTATGGCTACATAAAAGTGAGTAAAGATGGTTAGGAGTAACATGTTGACAATTAGTAAACATCGATTGGATTCAAGCCGATGTTGAATGTTTGTCATCTTACCACTACGAACTATCTTTATTCACTTTTGGGTAGCAATACTTAAGACGAATTTTAGTCCATCGTACTCAAATTGGAGTTGTTTAGAATTAGCGTGTCGATACAATTCACGCGGGGATTTAAGGTCGGTGCGTGCTCTCTCTCTCCTGCGGTGAGAGAATTCCTTTTCCCTCTCTTCTCTCTAAGGGATTCATGTCTCGTATACTGATGAATGACAAATTTATATTCTATTAGACTTCGAGTTGAATGAAAAATTCAAGGACAACGACATTCTAAGATTCTACTCGAAATACGTTTCGGAAGAATCTTTTCCTGAGTTGCGAAACCATGCTCTTTTTATAACTTCTTGTTTTGGCTCACCGTATATTTGTGAATTACTATTTTCTATCATGAAAACCATTAAGTCAAAAGCCAGAAATAAGCTATCTAATGAACACTTGGAGTACCAGCTACGTATTGCATCGTCAGGTATCGAAGCGAACTTAGATAAGTAATCAGAAGATAAAAAGTTCCTGCAGGTGAACCTCCATCATGCAAAAGGAGCATCTGCTGTCATGAGTCGGAGGTTTAGAAAAGAGGGGCTGGGCGTGGTACTAATTCAAGAGCCATGGACTAATAAAGGAAAAATACTGGGTATTCAAACACAGGACTGTAAGTTGTTCTATGATGAAAATCAGAGTACGCCAAGAACTGCTGTTTTGGTTGATAAAACACTGAATTGCTATCCCATTACAGAATTCTTCAAACGGGACATTGTTGCGGTCATGGTTGAGGTGCCTACCACCAGAGGAAAAACTGAGGTCATAGTGGCTTCAGCCTATTTTCCAGGTGATGCTTCTGAGGTGCCTCCTCCTGAGATCGACTCATTTGTCAAGTACTGCAGAGCAAACAATAAGTCATTCATAATTGGCTGTGATGCCAACGCACATCATACCGTGTGGGGTAGTACGGATATCAACAGTCGAGGGGAGTGCTTGTTGGAATATCTCTCATCAAATAATATAGACATATGCAATAAGGGAAACGAACCTACCTTTTCAAATGCTATCAGACAAGAAGTCTTGGATTTGACATTGTGCAATAGTGCAATTTATGAACGTATTTCAAAGTGGGAAGTCTCTGAGGAAACGTCATTGTCGGATCATAGACACATTGTGTTCGAATGGAGTGGTGGAAATAGGTCAACTTCTACATTTCGAAATCCGAGGAAAACAAACTGGGATCAATATGCACAACATTTAAACTCGGAGTTATTTACAAAAGGTGGAAAGATTGATTCAGTTCAGAAATTGGAATCATTTTCCCAAAAGGTAAAGGACACGATTTTAAATTCTTTCCATATTAGTTGTCCTATCAAGGAATCGTCCTCTAACAGGGATGTTCCGTGGTGGAACTCTAAGTTGGAACGTCTGCGTAAAACATCTCGTAGGTTGTTTAATAAAGCGAAAAGAACCTCAGATTGGACTCCCTATAGGAGTGCCTTTACTGAGTACAATAAAGAAATTAGAAAATCTAAACGAAGATCCTGGGTTCTAACGTGTGAAAACATAAGCAATAGTCCAGAAGTCGCAAGACTTTAGAGGGCTCTTGCAAAGGATCATACGATTGAACTTGGGAATCTGAAAAATGAGGATGGAGTTTTTACAAAAACTCCTAGTGAAACGTTAAAGCTGATTATGGAAACACATTTTCCTGGATCAGTTTTGTGTGTAGATCCAATCAGAGATGGATCACTTGAAGGTGAAAAAAGTTCTACAAGGACATCTCAAATGTCTGTTGGAGCGAAAATTGCTGCAAATGACTTGGCTGACAAAATATTTAAAAAAGCCAGGGTAGAAAATGCGTTGAGATCTTTTCAGCCTTACAAATCTGCAGGAACGGACGGGATATTTCCAGCATTACTTCAAAACGTCGAAGCAGTGTTGATCTCGCCATTAATTGAGATTTTTAAGGCAAGTTTAAGAATCAACCATATTCCAACTTCATGGACACAAGTAAAAGTTATCTTCATACCTAAAGTAGGAAAGCGAGACAAGGCGCATCCTAAATCATACAGACCCATTAGTCTTTCATCAGTCCAATTAAAGACTATGGAAAAAGTTTTGAATGATTATATCAATTCAAATTACATGAACAAGCATCCACTATCCGAGTTCCAGTTTGCATACCAGTCTGGTAAGTCAACAGTTACGGCACTGCATAGTGTGGTTTCAAAAGTAGAAAAAGCTCTATCGGTAAAAGAAATAGCACTTTGTTCTTTCTTAGATATTGAAGGAGCTTTCGACAACGCTTCCTACTCATCTATAGCTCGTGCCATGAAGAAAAGGAACTTTGACATGAACATAATTAACTGGGTTCATACCATGCTCGCAAAAAGAGAAATCACTTCGGAGCTGGGAAGTTCGTCTATTACAATACGGGCAATGAAAGGTTGTCCCCAAGGAGGAGTCCTCTCACCACTTATGTGGTCCTTAGTTGTAGACGAGCTTCTAAGAAGCTTAGAGGAAAAAGGTTTCGAGGTTGTAGGTTTTGCAGACGATATAGTCATTATAGTGAGGGGAAAATTTGACAACATCATTTCAGAAAGAATGCAATGAGCCCTAAAATTTACCCAGTCTTGGTGTATCAAGGAGGACTTTAGCATTAATCCAGCAAAAGTAGTAATTGTACCTTTCACTAGGAAAAGGAAGTTTAGTCTAAAAGCGTTCCAGCTAGGAGGATTAAAGATCCATCTTAGTGAACAGGTTAAATACTTAGGAGTGATACTGGATGCCAAACTGAACTGGAATGCTCACCTTGAGTGTGTGTGATCGGTAAGGCAACCAGTGCTTTCTGGATTTGCTCAAAAACATTTGGCAGAAAATGGGGTCTAAGACCAAAAATGATAATGTGGATTCATACAGCCACTAAAATATCGTATGCTTCTCTTGTGTGGTGGCCAAAAACAAAAGAGGCTACTGCACAGAAAAAGCTTGCAAAACTTCAACGGCTAGTATCCATTGCTATAACAGGAGCGATGCGCAGCACTCTATCAAATGCGTTGAATGCCATTCTAAATCTGCTGCCTTTGCACGAATACGTGCAACTAGAAGCGGAAAAGAGTATGCTTAGACTTAAACGGTTGATAACTTTCATGTCTGGTGATTTAGTCGGTCACCTGAGCATTTTACAAAGCTTTCAAAATGGGCCAATGATGTACATGAATGGAGACTGGATGAAACCTGTGGAAAACCATGACATCCCTTACAACATATGTGAAACGTCACGTATAGATTGGGAAGTCGGAGGTCCCACTGTTCGTCATGGCTCCATAAAATTCTTCACAGATGGCTCAAAAATTGGAACAAAAACGGGAGCAGGAATCTTCGGCCCTGGGGTAGAAATCTCAGTGGCGATGGGAAACTATCCAACGGTTTTCCAAGCGAAGATCTGTGCTATAATAAAATGTGTTGACGTTTGTCTGAAGAGAAAATATAGATATGCAAATATTTGTATTTTTACAGACAGCCAAGCGGCACTCAAAGCGTTAAGTAATTATAAATGTACATCCAAACTTGTCTGGGAATGCATTTTTTCATTGCGAAAGGTGTGCCAAGAGAACTCGGTGAATTTATTCTGGGTTCCGGGACACTGTGGCATTGAAGGTAATGAAAGGGCAGACGAGCTCGCAAAACAAGGTTCAAATGCACAGTTTATTGGCCCAGAACCATTCTGCGGTATATCATACTGTGCCATAAAAATGGAATTAAAATCTTGGGAAGAGCAAAGGGTGATGACCAATTGGCTGGTCACCACAAAGTGTTCTAAAGCGAAAAGGTTTATAATTCCAAATGTTACGATTAGTAAAAAGCTTCTGAAGCTCAATAAGAGAGTTCTTTGTACCTATACTGGCCTAGTAAGCGGACATTACCCGAGTAGATATCATTTGAAAAACATTGGCCAGTTTCAGAATGATATTTGTCGTTTCTGTAACATGGAACGTGAAACCTCGGAACATCTGCTTTGCAGTTGTGATGCTGTGTACAAGAGCAGACTTAAATTTCTGTACAGTGGCTATATGCAACCTAAAGAAATTTGGACTGCAATTCCTGGTAAGGTGGTGGGTTTTATAAACTCAATTTTGCCTGACTGGGAGACGCGTCTTAGGCTGGTCACTTGACAAATGGTGATCTAGCTTTAAGATGCGAATTAGTATAGTAAACAGGGGTATATCACAAAAGTTCAACTCAGTGGACGCAGTGAATCTACGCCCCAACAAAAAAAAAAGAAGAAGAAGAAGAAGAATTTATGCAAATCTTACATTGAGATATTGTTTGTTTGCTACTTACACAGTGATGTATTTATAGCATACAAATGCCATGCTTTGAAAATGTTTTATTGATCTGTTTTAATATCGTCGGGTACGAAAGATTTCGTGACTAATTA
>JASCZW010021758.1:0-10158 GCA_034211315.2 Aedes japonicus
ATTTTGTTTCGGAGGTTGCCTTCACTTTCTAAGAGTCTTAATCATTCAAGCTCCAACCCGTGCTATCCTTGTATTAAGCCCTCATTTACTACGCCAAGGTGCATTGATGTCAATATTACAGTTAATCCACACGACTTAAATTAAAAAAAAATGCAGATCATCACAAGATCGGGATTCTCAAACCGACTTATAGAAAGCTGGTTATCCTAGATGAGGATGCTTTATTCTTAGAGCACACCTTTCAGCTTCTCTGATCAGTTTTCTGATCATCGCACCTATAACAGAAGCAGCTAGATTACCTATATTAGACAACATCCAATAAAATTTACGAGCATATCTTAAGTTTCCAAATTGCCAATAGCTTTTTTCAGAAAAATCCACGTTCAACGTCACGATGAGACATAATTTAATGCAATTTGGATTCTGTTTGCAACTACGCAGTCATATTTACCATGGGGCGGGGTTGTTGGACGCTTGGGTTGGTGAAATCTAAAATTTCTATAAAAACATGTGTTCTAATGGTGCAACGTTGCTGATCGATAAAGCAATTGAATGACAAAATGAAGAAAAATACTAATATCTAATACCAATACTCATGGCTTACGTAACACACCTGTAAGCATGTTCGATGTACTAGAAAATTGTGTCTCAAACGCTGTCAATAGCAAATGTAAACAAAAACCGAATCTGCTTATGAATTTTCGATCACTGAACTGTAAATACTGTATATACTGACCACACAGCCATCGCTGCTTCACTAAACGTTTGTCCATTATGTGACTAACATGCTCCACAGTTGGAAAACTTGACAATTAGGGAAGCGGAACCTAGCTCAATAACCAGACCTCTGGTGGAAATCGATGAATATGTACTGAATACCGAACACTGAGTACACAAGTTATTCACAATTTATTCGTTTTCTTATCGTTAATCGTTTAGCAACAAACAAAACATTCGATGCTGATAATTTTCTTCCAATTTGGAGTCATTTGGAGCTTTTGGAGGCATTCATTTAGGTACACCTGCCAATTGACCGTTCCAGTTGTCACGAATGGGGTGCTCCGCTTTCCACACGAGCAAATTACTTGCCAAATCATATATTTTTTGGCAAACTTTGACATCTTCTGCATTCTAACGTCCTCAGGGACATCGAATTTAAGATGAGCAGTGAAAAACTGGAGCCCCGGAAGCTGCCGGAAAGTCTGCTTTTACATACGTCTCATAATCAATAACGAGGCAATGTGGTTTCGTCAACATCTGGGTGAAGAGCTTCTGTGCACGTGTTTTACCTACAGTGTTCTACCGTTCATCGAGATTAGGCGCTTTTTGGACTTTGTACGTGTGTAGTCCTGCACGTTTTTTCGCATCTTGCACAAAAGTTTTGGTTAGATTCAGTTTCTTCGCCACATCTCGAACTGAACTGTTGGGATTCCTCTTGAAAGCTTGAACTACCCGCTTGTGATCCTTAACACTATATGGAGATCCATTTTTGCCACATTTTTCTTCCCGATCGATGGTCAAACGTTTTTGGTACCGATTTAAAACACGAGACACCGTTGAATGTACCATTCCCAGCGAAATTTCGCGCCGCTGCAGTTCTTCCGACTACATCTTCGCAACGATTGCACATCTGCTAGGGAAACTTACACAGCGTAAACAAATACACATTGAACTAATTCCACCCAAAATTTCAATAGAACATACCTAACGGGTCATAAGTTACATTCATTTAAACGTGTGCAATTTGATTCCGTACAACCTTTATTTTAACATGACTCTATCAAACAAATATTAAGGAGCTTTATTATTGAATTACTGTACGGTTTAATAAGAGAAAGGAGTACCCTGCAATTTTTTGACGTAGGACAACGTCTTTGTTTTATATATAGGGGTACAATTTTAAAAAAAAAACCGCGTTACGATCGTCACGAAAAGGGGTCAGGTTCAAGGGGCAAGACAGCTTTCTCGTGAGTAACTTTTTCTTTCAAAATTACTCAGGATTCATAAAATGTGCACACTCTATTATTTTCTTCTCCCTCAAGAGATAGAGTGATGGGAATGCAAAAAAAAAAAAAAAATGTGTGCGAAAACGAAAAAACAACTTCACTCATATTTGATCGTAAAGCTTACGTTTGCTCAGAATGCACCAGCTTCCATCAACATGTATAATTGTTAGAAATAGTAGGCGTTGAGACCGAGTGATTAATCATAGCACCCATATGTAACTATATAGCAAATAAAAACTTCACTTCTGTTTCAACCACTAAAACGAGTAGTTCGCTTTACAGCCGAATCTAATAGGTTATGGGCCCAGAATCTAGAAGATAAATTAAGATGTATACCGGAGCTGGTAATGGCCACGCGAGCCAGCAGCAGATCCCCCAGCAGAATTCAAGTCTACCGCCGATCGAACGCCTCTGCGGTCGAGAAAATTGGTCAACCTGGAGATTCGCGGTGGAGACGTACCTCGAACTGGAGGAGCTGTGGGAAACTGTAAAGCCAATTCCGAACGCGGATGGGACGGTGCCAGCGGTGGACGAGCGGAAGTGCAGAAGAGCACGAGCGAAAATTATTTTGCTTTTGGACCCCATCAACTACATCCACGTGAAGAACGCGAAGACGGCCCGTGAGGTATGGGCGAAGCTTGAAGCAGCTTTGAAGACACCGGACGAACCCGCCGGGTGGGACTGCTCAGGAAGCTCATAACCACGACCCTTTCGTCATGCGAAACCGTGGAAAGGTATGTGACGGAGATAATTTCTACCTCCCATAATCTTCGGGGTGTTGGTTTCGACATTTCCGAAGAGTGGATCGGTTCCCTGCTGCTGCGGGGCTTCCGGAGAAGTATAAACCAATGATCATGGCGCTGGAAAATTCCGGCACTCCCATCACCGGCGACAGCATCAAGACAAAACTACTCAGGAAGTCCAATTTTTCCAGGACAAAACGGCGTTTGTTGGAAGAAAATCGTTTCCATCGAAACCAAAGCAAGGCGTAACCGAAAACCGGTCAGCTGAGCAGCCGAGAGGTCCAAAATGTAAGCGTTGCCATCGATACGCGACACATTGCTAGGGAATGTCAAGTGAAAAACGAGACGAAAAAGGATCGGCGTTTTCCACAGTCCTAACAACCAACGAAAACCATAGTAACGACTGTTGGGTGTTTGACTCCGGTGCATCAGACCATTTCACCAAGGATCGAAGCCTGCTAGCACGAGGAGCAACCGGCGAGTGGCGTTGTTATGGCAGCCGACAAGCAGATGATGAAAATTGTTGCAACGGGTGTCGTCAAGCTTTCAGCCAAATGCTGTCCTGAGAGTCCCCCATCGATGTGAACGGCGTCAAGTTCATTCCAACAACGTCCAACAATCTTTTGTCGGTGAGTCAAATTGTTCGCCGTGGTCACGCGGTACGCTTCAGCAACGAAGGCGTGAAAGTAATCGATCCGGATGGTGAGCTGATAGCAACAGGGATCCACGATGTGAAGCATGGATTGTTCCGGTTCGAAGAGTCTGACAAACAAAAGGCATTATCGCTTGCCTCGACCTCAGCAGATTTGAACGTATGGCACAGGAGGTTGGGCCATCTGAACATCCATAATCTGAAGCTACTGAAGAACGGCCTAGTCACTGGGATGCAGTTCAAGGAATCAAAGATGGAAAACTGTTCGGTATGTGCCATGGGTAAGCAAACCCGTCTACCATTTCCGAAGAGCGGCAATCGAGCCAATGGTGTCCTGGAGCTTGTGCACACGGATATATGCGGACCAATGGAAGAAAAATCGATTGGAGGAAGCCGGTATTACGTTACGTTTGTGGACGACTGGACTCGGCGGATTTTTGTTTTTTTTCCTGGAAACGAAATCAGAAGCGGAGTTGAACGAGCTAGATGCATGCTGTTTGAGGCGAAGTTACCGAAGCCATTCTGGGCGGAAGCGGTAGCAGCTGCGACATACGTCATCAACCGTTCCCCTACAAAAGGTCACAAATTGACGCCAGAGGAAGCCTGGTCCGGCCGTAAGCCTGATATGTCCCATGTGCGAGTTTTCGGCACAAAGGCGATGTCACACATTCCGAAACAAAAACGGAAGAAGTGGGACGTCAAATCGAAGGAATGCATCCTAGTCGGTTTCGATGAGCAGAGCAAGGCCTACCGTCTGTATGACCCGGTGAAAAAGAATGTCTTCAAGAGCCGAGATGTGATTTTCCTAAACGAGTTGATCCAAGCTGATGCGCAAACCCCAGCTACAAACAGTGATCAGCTTCAAACTCGAAATTTTGTGAGCCTGGATTTCCTCGGTCAGCTTCAAGACGACGTTCCAGAAACAAGACCGGAAGCACCAAACGAGCATGATGATGAAGAACCATCCGATCACGAGCCAACCAATGAAGAATCTGAAGAGTCGTCGCATTCCGAGGAGGATTTCTTTTCGCAAGCAGAGACAAGCGCAGGCGAATTATCCGATGATGCAGTTGGTGACGTGACAATTTCGGCGCTCCCATCGCGACAATCTTCATATCCACCTGAGTCACAGGTGTTGAGGCGCAGCGGTCGGGAGCGCGCGATTCCAGGCAAGTACCATGACTTTGTTTTCAAAACAAAAATTTTCCGTTCCATAATTCCCCAGTTCAACATGACAAAGCTGGTCCAAATTCCGTACAGCAAGGCCTCGCGGTGAGCAAGCGACACACGACGATCAAGACCAGCGATCCAGAAACTCCGGCGGAAGCGTTACAGTAGTGCCGAGGCGTTCCAGTGGAAAGCTGCCATGGACGAAGAATTTCGAGCGCTGTTGGAGAATGAAACGTGGGAACTAGGTACAGCTACCGCCTGGCAAGAGAGGGCAATCGGTAGCAAAATGGTTATTCAAGACCAAGCAAGGCGAGAAAGGAAACGTGGTACGACACAAGGCAAGAATCGTCGCTCAAGGCTTCACCCAGAAGTACGGCACCGACTATGACGAGATCTTCGCACCGGTGGCAAAGCAGACAACATTCGAGTTCTGCTGTCCGTTGCAGGCCGCAGGAGATCCATTGTCAAGCACGTCGACGTTAAAACCGCATATTTAAATGGAATACTGGAAGACACTGTTTACATGCGACAACCGGAAGGATACACCACGGGTAATGAACGAACCGTCTGCCATTTGAGGAGGAGTCTATACGGCTTGAAACAATCAGACGCGCGTATGGAATCGGAAAGTAGATTCCGTGTTCAAGGACTTGAACTTTCAGCCAACGAAGTCAGATCCCTGCCTTTACGTACAACGGAAGAACGGTGTTTTCTCGTACATCCTCATCTATGTCGACGACAATGATAATCGTGACGCAAACGGAGAAGGAATTCGGCGATATATTCAAAAGTCTTCAAATCCATTTCAATGTGACAAATTTGGGAGACGTTTGCTATTTCCTTGGCATGGAAATAGAGAGAAATGCATCGGGATTCAAGATCAACCAGACCACGTACATCCGGAAGTTAGCACAACGAGCACAACGGCTTGGACAAGGCGAAGCCGTCAAAAGTTCCCCTCGACATCGGCTACCTACAGCAGAAGGAGGAGAGGGATCAGCTACCGGAAACCACAATTACCTGAGTCTGATCGGGGTCTCCTGTACGTAGCCAGTACACTCAAGGCCCGACATTGCGGTTAGTGTTTCAATTTTGGCACAAAGTCCAGTTGCCCTAACACTCAGGATTGGACCGAAGCCAAGAGGATTATGCGCTACCTAAATGCCACCAGTAACCATAAGCTCCAGATAGGTACATCAACCAATGGATTGGAGATGTTCGTTGATGCAGATTGGGCCGGAGATTCACGCGATAGGAAGTCAAACTCCGGCATCCTCATTATGTTCGGTGGTGGACCAATTGCGTGGGTTTCACGCAAGCAAACGTGCGTTGCATTGAGCTCGACCGAAGCAGAATTCGTGGCGCTCGCAGAGGGCTGCTAGGAGCTCGTCTGGATCAAACGATTGGTGAAGAAAATTGGCGAAGACATCGAATGTCCCATCACCATATTTGAGGACAACCAAAGCTGCATCAAGTTGGTAGAGGGCGACCGAATCGAACGACGCAGCAAACACATCGACACTAAGTTCTTCTTCGTTCGTGACTTACAAAAAAAGGGCATCATTAGGGTGGAGTATTGCCCAACAGAATCCATGTTGGCCGACGTTCTGACAAAGCCACTTCAACGGATTCGATTAGAAAAACTACGCTATGATCTAGGAATTCGCCCGGATCTGATCGAGGAGGAGTGTTAGAAATAGTAGGCGTTCAGACCGAGTGATTAATCATAGCACCCATATGTAACTATATAGCAAATAAAAACTTCACTTCTGTTTCAACCACTAAAACGAGTAGTTCGCTTTACAGCCGAATCTAATAATAATTTATAACTCGATCTAAAGTATTCTGGCAGCACTGGCTTGAATTGGTCGGTGATAACCTTGTAATGGTGGTAACCTTGGGAACCAATAACAGAAGTATGTTTACTGTCTGGGAAAACTTTTTATTATGGTATCGTGAGAAGCACTCATTTCAAGCAAAAGAGGTCGCAGTATTTGGAAGAGGAATTGGGCCCTGAAGTAGAAGTCCCGGAGTCCAGAAGCGAATGTTCTGTATGATCATTTTAAGATGCAGATGATTAGCGGGGGGCTGATGATGGCGCGACTAATTAATTTTCATACGGGGACGGCTTCAGGTGAATAGTAGATGGGGGCTAGCAATAAGCTGAGCTCGCGTTGGGGGATCGACACAAGATCGAACCAAGCTGAATACAACACAATCTACACAAATTATTATCAACTACCTATTAATATGATGACTAGCGGGTGAGGATTACCACAACGTTGATACGGTAACCATTCACGACATAACTGTCTTGTTTTGATTAGGAATGATTAGGAATGAAAGGTAGGAATGTTGAATAGCACAATATGAATTCAGTGAATAAGAGATACTCATAATTGCTCAGAATTATTCAGGATTGCTCAGTGTCTTGCCCCTAGGTCAGGTTTTGAGCGTTAATATCTCAGTCATTTGGCATAATACTTTCAAAATGTTTACTCCAATCGATTGGAAATATTTTTACACATCATATTCAATGGAGAACAATGTTGATTTTGGGCCACATAAGTTTGACGAATTCCTAAATGTTAAACCTTGCATTAAAAAGTTTATTAACCCCTTCAGGCCTTAGGGATCATATATGACTCCAAAAGGAAAATGGCTGTATAAACTCACAGACTGAATAAAAGTGTACAATGTGTTCGGCAAATTTGTTCTACATAATCTGTTAAAACGCTGCCCTACGGATTCAGTTGCTTGTAGAAACTTTGAAATAATAGATTTTCTTATCCTTCTCCTCCCGCAAGTTGGTTTTGAGAATCATTCATAAGTACGCCCAAAAGCGTTTTACATGAAGTTGCTGCTTTAACAGGGCTTTTTCGCAATCTATTCACACACAGAAATGTCGTACAAAACTGATCATCGAAATTATTTACATTTATTCAAGAAACTCTTAAATATGTCGAATATAGTTAAACCAACTGTACTGAACCTGTTGGTACTTGAGTCAGAATGACCACTAGCCTTGTAAACTACATCATGGTACAATGGTTGAAGATTTCCTATTAGATCAGTGAACATTGAAAATCTGGACAATTCATTATCACGGAGCAAATATATGTAAACAAAAAAATACGCAAGATTTATGCAAAACGCTTTGAAAATAATAAGGTGGTCTCTGTGTGGTTTGCCTAGAACAGATACACCCCTCAATGATTTCTGATTTAAAGCGATTACGGAAGCTAGAGCTGAAACTTGCTCAATAAACTCGTTTTGCTCGCGAAAACAGCGTGCATTTTTTGCTGATAGTTTGACGCTGTATCTAGCGTTAAAAACGAATTCTTTTATGATCCATTTTACTCCACAAATCCCCCGATCCGGTCGTGGTTGAACGTGAATCAAGTTTAGATACGTGTTGCTCTTTCAGTATAGAACGAGCACGAGATTTATGATGTCTTCAATCAAATTATTTTTCCTCTTCTTATGTTGGCCTAAATGTGGGTGTTGGAGCCTCGAACCACACTGAACATGCACTCGTCGATATTTTGCAGAAAGCAACAACACCATGTGCAGAATCCCACAGACTTCGCACTGAGCTAATGCAGAGGAAGCATTGTCTTGATACTCGATTCTCATTCAATTTAATTTCACCTCGGTTGAGATCCGATGATACGGCCACTTTTTAATACAAAATTAATTTGGGGAACGTGTCTGCTGACGTGACGTTTCTCCAATATGCTAATCTGGGTATTCCCCAATCAAATGAGTGAATTGCCAATGGTAAAAGAACAGTTGGTGGGCAAAAATTATATGGTGCAGTGTGCAGTATTGCGTCACACCAATCGCAGCTGGACAGGGAATTATAATTCTAATTATTTTTATTACTTTAATTAGCAGTTTTTTTTATACTATTTTAATTTCACAAAAAATTTGGCAATCATTGTTTCCTTCATGAAAAAGAAAAAAAAGTACCACCGCTATTTTCCATTGCTAAACGCTGACAGTAAATTTATTCATATTGGAGCTCTAGTCATTCTAAATTCTTGTAACGATTTTTCAGGAAAAGGCTTTACATACTTCTTATCAATAACGCCGAAAAAGCAAGGGAATACTCATTGTCTTCTATTTTACGTTTCACTCTGAACATTTATTCGTTTGACAAGACTTAGTGTTTGCTTCTGCATAACGTTGCCATGGCAACATGGCATGCTTGCTCTTGAAAGATTCAACCGCATTGGCTGCCAGTTTCGAGTCAATGTAAAAAAATCTGACGGGAAATGCTTATTTTCCTCTAAAAAGGCAATAAATAATCAATTACTCATGCGCGGTTTGGTCGTGTCTGGGATACGTAGCGAGCTCGTTTTTTTTTTACTTTTGTGTGAGAGATGCCAACGATAGCCAGACTACCGTAAATAAATAGTACGATACGGTTATTTGCCAAGCAATTTGACTTGGTATTGTTTTTTTAAAACGTTAAGTTACTAAAGCCTAACTCTGCATTCTTATATTCCGTCTAAAGAGGCCAATCAAAGTGATGGTACTGGCTTCGATCTATACCCCTAAAGCGGAGTTTGTTTCCGTTTTGTCAACCTGTTGATCAATTCCATTTTTTAAATATACTGAAGGTCGATTTTGTTTAAGTTCTGTGCTTTGCTCAGGTTTCGAAGGCAGGAAACCACCAATGATAGACTATAATGCGCGCAAATTTAGACACATTGATTTTTTTTCGCATTCCCTTCTTCTGTTGTCGGATTGCGGATAGAAGTGCTTTAACCAATGATCATAAGCCTTTGGTGCCCACTTGTTTGAGAAGAACAAATAATTTATTCACTATTTCACCGTCTTCGAATTGAAGAACAGACTGAATTATTTAAGCTACAAAGTATGTGTTACTACTAATCCGATTTGAAAAAAAAATGTTTTTGTCAAATTTAAATCAAATTCATCACTGAAAACATTGAACGAGGGAAGACACGAATCCTGCGGGTTATTGTAGCCGTAGTTTGTTCTATAATATGGAACTGCAAATAACGGAGAATTCCGGAACCTTCGAGCAGGGCTGTCGAACGAAATCTGTGTGAGAAGTTCAGAGCAGTCTTTAAATCTCGCAATAAGCCTTGGTAGTCATACTGGTGATGTGTTCGTTGAATCTAAGCATCGAATCGATGTTAACTCCAAGCTCGTGAACGGATAATACACGTTCCAGTGTTGTCGTTTTCATTTTGTATTCATGGAGAATGGGGTTATGGCTTCGCCCGAAGGAAATGATTTTACTTATTTTTTACTCGCATTCCGTTATTACCACACCATGTCAAATTTACATCAATATTTTTCGATGAGCTCAAGAGAAGTTTCAATCATACATAATCTTCAGTTTGACAAATTGATTTGGTTGTCCTGAAAAAGACTAATTTTAGTTGTTTTCGGAGGAAGTTTATTCGGTCTTGTTGGTCAGCAGGACAGCCTTGATGTTTGGCAGGACACCATCCTGTGCAATGTTCCAAACGGAGAGAAGTTTGTTTATCTCCTCGTCGTTGTGGATGGTTCTGGTCTTCTTAGTTGTTACGGGCACGCCGACACCAATGTG
>JASCZW010021759.1:0-10158 GCA_034211315.2 Aedes japonicus
AATGGATGTACATTACTATCAAAAATCAATATGAAACTGGTTGCCATTGGTTCACTGTTGTAGAACCCCTAGGCACGAAATACACCTTGCAGTCTGTACCTCACAATACACTCTTACAGTATATTTGTTTTTGTTTTGGTTCGTTTGTTATTTTGACAGAATATTTGAGGGCAAGTTGGTGAGAGCTTGGGACCGTACTTCCTGAGCCAAAAGATGTATTCATTTTCTTCATGACTATCCAGCCGATGATTCATTGTCTTTTACCTTATGCAAATTCAGATGCTTTTCTTCCAATTGTGGATTCTTCGGAATACCCGCCGTTGGTTTTCACGTACATAGTATAGACACAGAGAACAGACATCCAAACTAGAATATATTTCTCAAAAAAATTTGTGTAAGGATTCAAATTAAAATACGTTAAAACACTATTGCCATCTCTCGAACATCGGTAAGATTCGTTGACCGTGCGGCGAAAGAACTGAACTGCCAAAAAAATTAAGTTGCTGAATAAGATTTCAAGCTGGTCAAAGGGTGGCGATGCCAGCGCTGCCACGCTATTGCCAGTTTATGACGATTATGAAATGGCCGTTAAATTTCTTACACAGTTTTTGAATTTGACTTGGATGTCTGTTCTCTGTGGTATAAATGTCAGTAAATCCTCGAAAATCTTGATTCAGAGACTTGAATATGACGTGAGTTACAGCTTAAAAGTGTAGAATTACTTACATATGGAGTTAATCAGCCATGAAAAGCTTGAAGGCATTTTAATATGAAGTGAATCAAGCGTGCAAAGTAAAGAGCTACATGCATATAAAGTGAGTCAATTTTGAATCACTAAACTGCTAAGTTATTAAGTCCTGATGAATTTGAAACCAGCTCTGATATGTTTAGGTTTAAATGAGTAAATGAAGTGACCAGTCCTAAAATGTTTGGAATCTCCCAATCACGAAGATAATCATACCTTTGAAATGTGGGATCATATGAATATGATTTGAGTCAGTCCTGAATCACTGACTGACTGACTGACTGACTGACTGACTGACTGACTGACTGACTGACTGACTGACTGACTGACTGACTGACTGACTGACTGACTGACTGACTGACTGACTGACTGACTGACTGACTGACTGACTGACTGACCCTGACTGACTGACTGACTGACCCAGCTGACTGACCTGACTGACTGACTGACTGACTGACTGACCTGACTGACTGACTGACGACTGACTGACTGACTGACTGACGACTGACTGACTGACTGACTGACGGCGACTGACTGACTGACCGACTGACTGACTGACTGACTGACTGACTGACTGACTGACTGACTGACTGACTGACTGACTGACTGACTGACTGACTGACTGACTGACTGACTGACTGACTGACTGACTCAACGCAGCAGTGTTGGGAAAGAAAGACGCGATAGAGGGAGTCAAAAACCGGATCGAAGCCCTCTATGACTATGTAAAGGAGAGGCACAACGTCCACAAGGAAATCAAAGAGATGGTGACGGTGTCAAATCGGCCGTGATTGCAGCCACACGCGAACAGGACGCACGGAGGATGAGAGCAGAGACTGCCGAAAAAGTTCTTGAGGAGAGCCAAAAGGTAACGGAAAAGGCAACGGTTGATGCACTGCAGACGCCAAAGGAACCTCAAAATCCACGCTGGGAGAAAAAGAAAAGGGACACGCCAGGAGATGAGGAGGAGCTGAAAAAGCTCAAAAACGACGAGAAGAAAATAAAGACAGGGAATGGCGCAGTGCCTTCAAGGCGCTTATCAAAAACTATCTTGGTGAGCAGGCGATAGTTAGAGCTCTCTCAATGGAGACTGTGATCAAGTGCAAGGATCTTGACGAGATCACAACAGAAGACGAGCTGACGAGGGTGCTGAAGGGGCACTGAGAACTTGGAGATTTTTAATGGTTAAGGAAGGCGTACGGTGGCACACAGACGGCGGCGATACGTCTGCCGACAGCCACAGCCAACAAGCTGTTGAAGTCTGGTCGAGGAAAAGTTGGGTGCTCACTGCGAGTCGTACTGTTCATGCGAAGGGTTCGTGATCGCCAAAATCAACGGGATCTTTGTATGCAGCTGCTTTGTACCCCCAAGGTGGACCATGGAGCAGTTCCACCAGATGTTGGATACACTGACTGAAAAGCTCATCGGAAGTAGACCGGTCGTCATCGGAGGAGATTTCAATGCTTGGGTTGTGGAGTGGGGCAGCAGATGTACCAACGCTAGAGGATCCAGCCTGCTAGAAACTCTGGCAAAGCTGGAAGTTACACTGACGAAGTGTAACTTCCAGCTTTGCCAGAGTTTCTAGCAGGCTGGATCCTCTAGCGTTGGTACATCTGCTGCCCCTAGGGATGTGCTACAGAGATGTCTAGAGGCAGGCCTTTTCCGGACAGGTGGAAGATACAGAAATTTGTGTTGTTGTCGAAGCCAGGAATGCTTCCGAGGGATCCAGCATCGTATAGGCCAATATGCCTATTGCATATGCTTGGAAAACTCCTGGAGAGGATCATCCTCAACAGGCTGACGAAATTTACCGAGTGCCAGCACTGGCTATCGAGGGTGCAGTTCGGTTTCCGGAAAGGGGAAGGCTACGGTGGATGCCATTCGGACAGTGGTAGGGAGAGCCGTATTGGCGTGCAAACAGAAGCGGAGAGGCGATCGATATTGCGCTGTTGTAACGATCGATGTTAAGAACGTCTTCAATAGTACCAGCTGGGAGGTTATTGACGAGTCGCTGCACAGAATGAGGGTCCCTGATTACCTGTGCACAATTCTGAAGAGTTACTTTAAGCACCGGGTGCTGATCTACGAGTCCTCCGTGAGGCGGAAATCTGTAAACATCACGGCGGGAGTTCCGCAAGGTTCCATCCTTGGACCAACTCTTTGGAACGGGATGTACAACGGTGTACTGACGCTGAAACTTCCCAAAGGCGTAGTGGTCGTTGGCTTTGCAGATGACATAGTATTATCAGTGAAAGGCGAAACACTGGAAGAGGTGGAAATGCTGGCGACCGAACCAATCGGCATAATTGAAACTGGATACAACCTTGTACAGACCGAACCTTGTACAAAAAAAAAAAAACAAAAACAGACAGAAAGACAGACAGAAAGACAGACACAAAGACAGACACAAAGACAGACAGACAAACAGACAGACAAACATAAAGACAGTTATTATACACTAAGGTGATTTTTTTTACAAGGGGGATTATTCCGCTTTTACTATGAAACCGTGTAAAAAATACTAAATAGAGTTGATAAATTCACATAACATAAACATTTTAAATTGCTTCGATTTTGTTTGCATGTGTTACCTTTCCATGTAATGGTCATAACACAGTTTTTAGAATGTTGAGTATTTACACTAAAAATTTGGATTTTTTGACTGCCGTATGATTACTTTTTGGCCAAAACGTAAAATGAGATTCGAATTAGGTCGATAAGTTGTTCCGTTCTGGAGTTATCGCCGAAAACAACCCGTTTAAAAAAAAACGTGTAAACAAAGACCTTAGTGAATATAGTCACAACGTTGTTACTGAGTCCACACTTGATCAATATTCTAGATGAGAGCTCCCAGAAGCGGTACTGTAAGGGTTTTACTCCTGCCAGAACCTCCAGGCTCATATTGTGGGTTGAATGCATGCATACACCGTATGAATAAATTTGTTCCTGAAACAAGTTATAAATCCAACTGAGTTGAAATGATGAATGTTTGGCTTAACCGTATTAACAGTATTAGCTAGACGCAAAATCACAGACCATTTTTTTTTTAATATCTTGCTACGATGACTGTTTCAACCTTTCACCAGCTGTAGTTGCACAGATAGCAACTTGAGCTCTCTTTTTTCGCAGCGTGACACACACCACAAATGAAAATAAACAATACGCAAAACGGAATTTGTATACAGAACGTGGCTGCGCACTGTTGAAATGTCTGAGTACGAGATCACTCTCCCCTTTTCTTATTTTTTTGGGTGCCATGACACTGTGGAAACACATCAAAAAAGTATCTGTTAATTTTAGTTGATTTACATGATGTATTGTGCACAGGAAATCGCATCATTGATTTGTTTATGATTTGATTTATGTATCCTATATTACATAAATACATTAAAGAATTGAAAACGTTATTTTTCACAGTGCACCCGATTCCGTCACGCACTGTCGGTCAAATGAAATCACCTTTCCTCGTTGACCCGAACCGGCTTTTTAGCCGGTTGGTATTTCAATGTTTCCATCGTGATAACTTGCATTCATTTAATTTCCTTCGTTTGAATTCCCACCTTTGCTCGCTGATTCGCTAATTTCAAATTCAAGTCGGGAGAACCACTTTTTCTTAAATACCTATGTGTGCAGCAATGCCTCACCCCTCGGAAAGACGAACTCTGTACCCGCGTGCGGTCACTATTAACGTTGTAGTATGACGCGCCGCACTCAATCTCAAATCTCAGCTGAGGTGGCTGTTGGCATTTGATTCGCCTGCCTTAATACCCACACACAAGAGCTCGGAAGGAAACAACCAAGAAAGTAGTAAAATCCAAACAACGCTCGTTCATTCAGCAATCGTCGCCGCAGTAAGATGTATAGTATGACGACGACCGGCAGTGACTAAGCGTCGAAAGTACACACGGTTCCAATCGGTGAAATTAGGGTTTGAGTCGAGGGCACGTACAAATTTAGAACCAATCGCGATCTATGTCGGTAACATTGAGAATAGGTGAAGAAGAACGCGCGATCGATGAAAATTGATAACGAGCGAGAGTGAGAGAAGTGACACACAGTCCGTGACTCAGCCAGAATCGATACGAGACAGTGATTGTGGTGACGTATCTTACACATGCTCGAATTTCCGAAACTGATAACAAGCATGCGTTGCTTTTTTTCTCTCTCTCCCTCGAGGGAACCCTTTAATCAGTGAGGAGCTAATCCAGTGATAATGGAATTGTTTTTCGGTTTTCTCGCCGAGTGATCGTGATAGTGCGCTAAAATGATGAAGCTGAGTTCGATAGTGGGATTAAGAATCGTTAGACTTTCTGATTCCGATCGGTGGCGTTGTGACAAAGCGCACATAGCAAATTCTAGCCGCCTGCGAGTAAATAGGACCGACCGGACCTAATTGGATTCTCGGAACGCGCCAAGTTGACGACGACCGCAAGGCATACCAGCAGAAGAAGTGCGTTTAAGGTATTGTTTACGTTCTTCTTTCATGTTATTTCAATCGCATCTACGTTACTAAATGTGCTTGGTGGATTTGATATGCTTGGCAGCAGAGAACGGTTGCATTGATATTCCAGACAGACGATGGCCAAACATTTTTATGGTTTCGTTTTCGGGCGAAGGGAAAAAATCAGAGACTAAATAAATGAGAACGATTATGGAGATTTAAATTGTATTTGTATTTGGTGCGAAATCGATGTGGGGCCGCTTAATGACGATGGGATGTGAGATGGAAATTAATTTATCTGTACTCTATGAACTAAATTCTCAATAATTTACAACTGACATTTGCTGGAGCAATCTAAGTTGGCTGTACAAATTGGGGTGGATGATTTCGTTTGAAAAGATAAAAAAGCGAAGCGTGCACTGAAACTCTAGTTCCGTAAACATGGATTTTGTACATATAACAAATATCTTGTTAACCTTTTTAGGTGTCGGGGCTAGATCTGTGCGCAGCCGCCGCCGCCACTATTTTCGACCAGCTGCATTTTTTTGCCCGCGCCGCCAGGCAATTTGAGACGCGCCGATAAAAATTTTCACCGTATATGCATCCCTTCAGTTAAGTTTATTAACCCTTCAGAAACCTGCCTCTATTACTGATGACAAATTATGACATCTCGATGAGATGTGCCATCCAGAAGAGGTGTGCGTGTGAAACAGTGATCAGCTTTTGTCGTTTCGTTCTAAAAACTTCAGTGTACATTTTCGTTTTTCGAGTTTTGGCAATTTGCGAGTGAGTTTGAATTTAAAAATAATGAAATGTCCGCCTAAAATGTCGAGAAAATTTGCATCACAAGTGTACTTATTGTAACCACAAATAATGGTAATTCAACCAGCGATGTGTGGAAAAAAATTGTTGCAGTATAACATGTCAAAAATGGATCTAAACATTGAGCATGAGCATGAACATATTGATCACCCGTGGTTTGCTATTTCGTTATTGATCGAGACCAGCTGAAATTGCACAGAGAACCAACAGAATGTCACCTGGGAGTAGTGAATCATTCTCAATGTGCAATTCCTGGTGGTCTCAGTTTTTGGATCAATACCGACGCTGGCCACGCCCGTGTAGATCAATTAGGGAAGGGAAGGAATGTTGGTTGGATACTTGTTGCTGCAAGAGGCCGTATATACTACTGCATCCCCACAAGTATCTCAGAGAAGGAGTTAGAGGGAAAGGGTTTGTTCGTAGGTCCATCTTGGTAAATGGTGATTATAAGTCCGTTTTTTAATTGTTTAGTCGTTTTCGATTTAGGGGAGGATGGTACAAAATGCACCGTTTAAGCAATATCGTGAATTTCTAGGTAATTGAAGCTGAAATATAGGAATAAGTTATTGAATATGGTTGTAGATCAAATGTGATTTTAATTCTAAACGATGGTTTTTCATGATATTTTAAACATTTTCCAATATGCTGCCAAGACGACTTCAGGGTAAAACGCCCGTTTTATTGCTCAATATGCACCCTAAAATTGGGTTAAAACGCACCACAACACTGCACTATGGTACAAATGAACAAATTGCGCGACAAAAATCGATAACTCAGAAACCATTAACTTTAGACAGATGATGTCTTCTGGAGATTTAATTTAAAAAATAAGATCTATCTTTGGATTTGGGTGGTGACTAGGTTGGTCCTTTTATACTGATAATAAAATTTTCAACTTTTTATTCATATGACTTAGAGGGTTTTTTCACTTGGACAGAATTGTAGATATTTTAATTTAATGAAACTTTGCATATGTAAATACATAAATATAATTAGAAAAATGTACCTAAAATGATGTAAATAAATGTAAGTAAACATATGTGAATTTTTTAACACAGACAAACATACATAACACTTGCAGTTTCTTTCATCGATTACGCATTGAACATCCACTTCAAATGTTTCTTAGTTGGTAATATCGCCACAGATAGCGAGTATACTCGATTTTCTTACGTTTAACGTTAACACACGCCATCTATTCAGCTTAATCATCCATCACAGTGTGCTGAACAGGACGCGCAGGTGTGTTAGTGACGATGATTCGTAGTGTCAAATGTTCGATATGTTATGTCTGTTTGTCTGTGATATATTGTTTATTAAAAGGAGATGGATTAATATAAAAATATAAACATTTTCATAAAAAAAGTTAATGGTTTTCGAGTTATCGATTTTTGTCGCGAAATTTGTCCATTCGTACCATAGTGCACTGGTATATTATGCACCACATTAATGGGATAGCATGCACCGCTTGTAAAAGTAAAACACAGCTATAAAAAGTTACTCATTAGAGGTGTAAAGTTGCAATATATCGCCACGTCCTCTTAGCTCTGTTTGGTTGTCAAGCAGCCAATGGCTAT
This sequence comes from Aedes japonicus, assembly GCA_034211315.2. Taxonomy (NCBI): domain Eukaryota; kingdom Metazoa; phylum Arthropoda; class Insecta; order Diptera; family Culicidae; genus Aedes; species Aedes japonicus. The sequence continues at coordinate 7,586 of JASCZW010021759.1, forward strand.
AGAATAAAGACGTTGCGCAAAACGTTGTGATATGTTGCCAACTCCTCATTATATACACGCTTAGAAAAAGTACCCAAAGGAGCAGTTAAATGTGGGTAGCACGTTGGGTTTATTTGTGTTTATCTCACCATTGCTCGAATTATTTGCTTTTTGGTAGAATTTTACTCGAGAAGTAAGTTTTGGTATACTCAACATTGGTTTCATACATTTAACATACTGAGTATTTTTTTCTTAGCGTGTAGACGTTATACATAACGACACAGTGCGTTCTGCCCCAGTTTTAGTTTCACATGCTTTTGTCGAAATATTATAAAAATACGTGGAATTATAGTGAAGTTTTGACACTATCTTGATGTTTTGTTGTGTGCGATATATGTGAAGTGGATTTATTATAAACCATGGTTGTAAACGCGTGGAAAAAGTTTATTTGATTAACTCTGTTATTTACATATGCGGTACAGTCGGGACAATTTCTTCAATTTAGATCATATTTAGTGTATATAGTGCCTTAGCCTACTACCAAATTATGAGTTATGCTGTTTTATTTAAAATTTGATTAAATATAATTCCATTAAATCTATAGTTTTGAAGATTTGAGCATATTTATTGAGTGGGTCATTCTACCCCACCAGTGCATTTTGTACTGTTCTCCCCTACTCTCCTATCAGCCGGCTGACTAGAGATGTGGAATGAACTTATTTAGCTGATTTAAACCAACAGTAACGATGCTATTGGGGACACGCGTGTGGTTTGTTTCAATGTAAAACACATATATTAGTTCACTTTGTTTGCGCTGTCTGTGGAATGCTCGCTGCATGCAAGCAGAAAACAATTATATGATCCAAAGAAAACAAATTTTTTGTTATAAGTTATATTGTCCAATTGTGACACTATCTCCTCTTGCATTTGAATCCGGAACTACACTATACTTCATTACTCTGAAACACAATTGATGATCGCACGCAGGCTTTTGAAGCGCATGTGTATACACCAGAGCACGCGCGCTTAAGCAAATCAGATATCAACGAAAGCTATGGCTAGGATTACCTTCCGCGGAAGCTACCATTTGAACCATATTTTTATTCTTGTGAGTCTTACCGCGTCTTACCACTTTTTGTATGTCTTAAGCAAGCATCACACCAGCGATGCCACTGGCAATAATAAATGTACAATCAACCCCGCCGCCAGGAAACTCGGCCGAACTGGAGCAGAGTCGGAGCGTCCGCGGGCAAGTCGTACGACAGATTTGGCAAACCGTCTCACAAACCCGTCGCACAACCTGTCCACAGACGCCCCGACCCCACGTCAACCCCTCAAACCACGCTCCATGTATATGTTTTGAAAACTCTTTTGTAGTATACCAAACGGTCAAGACATTTTTTGCAATTAATGGAATTTTCCCTACCGCACAATATCCGCTACGGGAGGTAAAACTATTCTGGTATATAAAAAAAAGAGTAAAAAAATACTTAGCTGTATTCCAATCAGTTCCGTATCCGATCAAAAAAGCCCGACCAGGCCACCAGCAACGAGCAAAACCCATCGCCACCAGCTGAATACTGCACGGGTAATGTTAAATCCACACACTTTTCTCCATAATTACTAGTTGAACAAAATCACAGCACATTTTAAAACACGAAATCACCATTAATTAAATCCATCTAATTAATTTCAAAATGCTAGATAAAACTGTAAAATGCTAAAGTGATTTTACACCGTTTTGTAAAAAGTTTGTAAAAACTTTCAGAAATAATCCATCAGAAAGTTGATCAAATATGGGCATATATACATGATTTTTCAATAACATGCCATGAACAACGCGTTTGTTTACATTTTGTGACTTACGTCCTTTTGAAAAAGTACTCGAGAATTGAAGAATTCTCTAAATTTGAAGACAACGCCTTGGGCTTAGACACGGATTAGCTAGATTTGTGCCAAGTCTTTTACAGGGCGGCAACTTAGGTATACATACCATTTTGAAGCGGTTTCAACGCTAACTTTTACTGCGGTTTTTGTCGAAGGCCTAAGAAGTTATAAAAACAAGATGTAAAATAAATCGCTGACTATATGAGCAACAGGGTTGACTTTGAGAAAAGATGTATAATGTCATTTCAATGATTATCACAAAAGCTCAAAAACATTTGCTTTTGCTATTAAACAACCATGCAACAATTACTTTCTCTTGATTATTATCACGAAAGTCTTCAAAGACTATTAATTCTACATTTTCAATTGAAAGACCATTTGCCTTTTCATAACATAATAGCGGTAAAGTAAATGTCGAGGAATTCTGAAGAGTAATCTATCGTTCATCTCGTGTTTAGTTCTTGGAACGAGTACCTGAAATTGGAGCAGCAGAAGTTTGTGTGTGTGTTTATGAATATTACCCAACTTCCACTGGATGGCAGCAGATGATGGATAAAACCTTCATGCAGCAATTTTTAGTATCTTTGCTTGCAAAAAGCTTACATATATACGGAAATTAAGAGGTGACAGCTCATTCAGCTTCTTCAACACCTCATTTAAAAAACGGAAGCAGCTGGAAATTACCCTTCTATACGGTAATCTCCGCT
>JASCZW010021760.1:0-10155 GCA_034211315.2 Aedes japonicus
TTGTTGAGATATGAAGCATTTTATGGGACTAACATTTTTAGTTGCCTAAGCCGAAGTTAAGAAATTATAAGCTGTTTTATAATTGTATAAAAGCAAGTGAAGCTGAATAAGCTATACGCAGAATTAAAAAATCGATGCAGTACTTATGCTTAATGTAACACAGCTTTAACACAACATTTAGCTTTAGGTTGCATATCTTGAAAAGAAAGCTCTTATGCGAACAATGTTTGTCTGCATTTTCGCAGCTTGTTTATTTAGCTAAGAAATTAGTAGGTTAAGCTATTGAATTATCATTATGTGTTCTCTTACACAGTTTTATTTGTTGGCTTTATAATAGTTTTTCAAAAGCCTTTATATTAGAAATACCTTAGCCGCTATACAGCTTAGTGATTACAGCTGTATAAAATGTTGTAACATTACATTGAGCGAACATATCGAAAAGATTCATTCGAATATAGTATGGAAATTTGCCAGAAGACTTTATTGCAAATTTTATACGATTCCCTTATGGAAAGAAATCATATGACGATAGTATGAATATTTTCCTCACACGAAAAAAAAAGTTGCAATCGGGATGCGAACCATGAACCTCGGCATCCAGAGCCGAGCCACAATCCCACGAGACTATATACGCTTGATAAGTAGTGTCAATTGAAAGCGTAGAAGAGGCATGCTTTTATCGACCAATGCAACAATAATAATTTCATACGATCTCTTATGGCTTTGTTGTTAATAGTTCTGATCGTAGGGATAATATCCTGAGTATAGTTGCGGCACAGAGTATGAAGCATATATGCAGTTATTTATATGGAGTTCTTGAGCTTGAGGTCTTGAGTTGAGTCTTAGCTGTCAAATTAAATAAAAGGAATACCGTCCATTTTATCGAGAAGAGCATTTAGATTTCAAAATATTTCGAAGGATGTTTAAAAAAATTAAGAAAAGGGGTACTTACTATTGAAAACGAAATCTGAGAAAGTATGAAGCTTATTTGAAGAATTCATATTCGGAGATTTGCGCAATTGAAAGTGCTGTCGAAAATTGCTTTCAAATAAACAATATAAATTCCACTGAGCAGAAGATCAGGTGTTCAATTCCAGGTCTTAGTGGATTTTTTTTAATCACCGGGAATTCATTAATATACACACTTAGAAAATTTTACAGTATTCGGTAATTTTTTACCATATTTCAACAGCTGAACGTTCGGTTATCCGATTAACCGGATTTCCGTGAAATTTTACAGTATTCCGGTAAAAATTACTGGAACTTGTCAAATTTACCGAAATCCGTTAAATCGGATTACTGAACAGTTCAGTTGTTGAAAGTTCGGTAAAAAATTACCGAATAATGTAAAAATTTCTAAGTGTGTAGCAATGATAATATATAGCAATCTATAACAACAGTTATAAATTAAATTGATATTAATGTAGTTTAAAAAAAATATAACAAATGAATCCAAGCGCTGGCTAACAACGTAAATGGATGGTGATCATGTTTAGATTATAAGAATCTCGGTAACACTGATTTTCAAAACAGTACAAACCTGTTCGTAAAGAGCTTCAGCAATTATTGTTGTTCAACATTATTAGAACTAAATTATGTTTTGAACACTTTGAATACGGGTACTGGAATTCCTCACAGCTGATATGGATCTGAGGATACAGTCACCGCTCTTAAGGTGAAGGTGCAGAGTTCAAATCTGGTAAGTACACGGGTAAGTGATATATAAATATATACTATTATAATACAAAGTTCATATAGTTAAATGTTAATTACGCATTACAACGATAAAACAACACCATTGCCGTAATACCGTCCACGAGTATTGTAAACAGTGTTTGATATGCATATTTTTCGATTGCTGTATAGTGACTATGTTTAAGCGTTTATAGCAACGTGTTAAGACTACCAATAAAAAGCTGTTTGCCACAGTTCTAAAAATAGAAATTGCGATGAACAAATAAATATGCTGAATATGCGTTTCAAAAGAACAGTTACGTAATAAATTGTATAATTTTTGGATAAAAGCTTCCTAGGCTATAAACCGATTACATATTCTGCTTGAAATTTTTTCCATTTTCATGAAGCTGGGTAGATTCGCCAGATTTGCTTGTGAAAATATTGGCTGGGTGCTTGTGCAACCACTACTTAACCATTACTCAGTTTAAAGTTGTATACGTATTGCCTATGAAGCGTTTATCTAATTAAAAATGTTACTTGGGCACTTTCAAATCGTTTTTTTACCTCTTACTTTTTTCTTTGATTTTTCCACGGCCTACTATGTTCTAGAAAGTTTTTTCTTTTACTTAAACACATAACTTTTTAGAAGGCAGCAATACGCTATCTTTTAGAATTGAAATGATACAAGCGTTTTGTTGTTCAAAATATGCCATTTTACAAGGGTTATATCTCAAAATGGCGCAAACATTTTGGAAATAAAATTCCGTGACATGATGGTAAATATTTTACTGAACATTTAAATGTTTTAATAGATGGGGGCTAATTGATAATTACTAGGTGGGCATAAATCAAAAAAGTGTGGTTTTCGGTGAAAATACAGTCTTCAATGAGCTTTTCAATTGTAATTTCATACTTTGAGTTTTCCGCGGCATTGTATGGTGAAGAAAGCTTTTCCTGTCACTGAAATACACACATTTTAGGATGATGGCTGCACTTTAGCCTTTAAATATGAAAAGATACAGGCACTTTTAAAATCATCTTGGAACTGCCAACAATAAATTTCAAAGAAGTCCCGGCGTGTTTTTATATGGGTATGCTTTCGGATTATGGGAAGGGCTTGATTGAAAGGAAACAGAATGAATGAACCTTGATCATTTAGTGAGTGTTACGGACTATTAAATGTTGGACAAAATGATACCATTTAGGATCGTACCAGTTTTCGTTATCTATTTAAGCAGTTTTTGAACGCTTTCTGGATATTGGCTGGGTTTTGATGCAGTGATCCTAGTTTTAAGTGAACTGATAGGATCCGAAGTTAGAAGATGCCGCATTTAGCAACTCTGCTAAATTTCCGGGCATGATTCTCCCTGAATCTTCTGATACATTTATTTCGGGTTTCCTGTGCTTCTTAACTGCACATGCCAATAGGTAAAATTATATGCCGCATGATGGTTGCTCCATATAGCAATATTTTATGCACTGTGGGAGATAGTGGATACCACCCATAGAGTTCAACGTACAATTTGTGTGTTGCGTCGGCATAGTTCTCGAATTTATCGATATTAACACAAGCTTTGCTGTTAATTACACACAATAACGTGTGAAATCGTTCCAAAAGATGCTTGTGGATCCCAGTAATTTGCGCAACAATCAACCAGTGCTCAGCTGCTCAGTGCTCAATGCTCAGTGCTCAGTGTCAGTGCTCAGTGCTTAATGCTAAGTGCTAAGTGCTCAGCACTCAGTGTTCAGTGCCCAGTGCTCAGCACTCAGTTCTCAGTGCTCAGTGCTCAGTGCTCAGTACTCAGTGCTTAGTGCTCAGTGCTCAGTGCTCAGCACTCAGTGTTCAGTGCTCCGTGCTCAGGGCTCAGTGATCAGCACTCAGTGCTCAGTGCCTAATGTTCAGTGCTTAGTGCTTAGTTCTCAGTGCTCAGTGCTCAGCACTCAGTTCTCTGGGCTCAGTGCTCAGTGCTCAGCACTCAGTGTTCAGTGCTCTGTGCTCAGGGCTCAGTGATCAGCACTCAGTACTCAGTGCCTAATGTTCAGTGCTTAGTGCTTAGTTCTCAGTGCTCAGTGCTCAGCACTCAGTGTTCAGTGTTCAGCACTCAGTACTCAGTGCTCAGTGCTCAGCACTTAGTGCTCAGTGCTCAGCACTTAGTGCTCAGTGCTCAACACTCAGTGCTCAGCCTTCAGTGAGAGAAAGTGCTTGCCAGAGGAAAAAGCTGAACTCTTCCATATTTGTTTGAAAAAGAGTTATTCAACCTTGGTGTTAGTTGGGTCTTTCTCAACGATGTCTGTACCCATTTTTGTTTGACAATTGAGAGTTTTTTTTGGCGTAATGCCCCGACGCTAAATCCGGCCAAAATAGTGGAAGGGTGCTGTGCTTCTCATATAAAGGCAGCCTGCACTCAGATCGAAAGATGTAAATTGGATTCACTTTATTATCATATTGCATTTGCCTTTGTTGTTTATGTTGTAATAGTTTTTGTTTTGTTATTTCATTAGATTTTTGTAATTTAAATTGAAGTTCATTTTTGAAAGTTTCAAAATTATCGATTGGTTCGTGATTATTTTCAAGAATATATTGTGGGAGGTTTGCTTTTCTGCCAAAAATAAGTTCATAAGGTATATAATTGTGATCTGTATGTGGGGAGGTATTACATGAAAATTAATAGTAATTAATTCATTCATCCCAATCTGACTGATGCTCGCTAGTGAAAGTTTGCAGGTATTCATTTAGACATCTGTGATTCCTTTTCAACGACCCAATCGGCTCAGGGTGATAAGGAGTTGAGAAGGTTTGTTTGATCTGTAACAGTTTGCATATCTGTTCAATGACCTCATATTTATATTCGATTCCTTGATCAGTTCGCATGTCTAGAAAATGTCCATACATTAAAATGAAGTGTTCTACTAGAGCTTTTGCAACAGTATAAGCTTCTTTGTTTTGTATTGGAATGATAATTATGTATTTTTTAAATCGCATTGAATAGTTACACAATAGCAATTTTTGTTTATAGTTATAGATAGTGGTCCTACCGTATCCATGGAAATAATTTCGAAAGCTTTTGATGGAGTTGTTGTTGTTATTCTCATTTTATATTTTGTGTGTTTGATAATTTTGTTTCTTCTGCACAACTCGCAGGCCTTGACGAATTGAGCAATAGATCCTCTCATATCACACCATTTATATTTTTCGCGGATATGCATCTGGTCACTGCATAAATTGCGAATAAAATTTTCGGGCCCTTTTTTCTGCTCGTTATTTCTTTTCTGCACTTTGTTTTGCTTTCTGATTCTTGTAGGTCTTCAAGTTGTCCCCACTTTATTGGCCAAATCACGTATCGACATTGATTTGTTTTTCCGAATTAGAGCTACCACTTTTCGATCCAGTTTAGGGTTGGAAGATCCGCGTTTTCTGCCTCTTCCAGGCAGTTTATCCAAAAAAAAAACACTGTACCCCAAACTTGTTTATGATGAATTTTACACTCGCGTGAGGAATTCCAAAACGCTTCGCCAGTTGTCGCATAGTTACACCCTTTTCACGTAGCCATGTCACAGTGTTTGAAATCGCCGATTTCACGATCAAAACTAAATTACTTCTAAAATATTGGTTTTAGAGTTTTTATTTATTCTAAAAAGTTTTCAGATATCATAAGGCGCACATTGTGATATTAAAAATTTGGTGATTAATCTTCCTAGAAGTGAGATAAAAAACTTACTTTTCCAACAAATGTAGATAGAGACTTGTTGTCTTCAGCAAAGTTGTAGCAAATGTTGATACAAACAACATTGCTCAAGACATGAAAGCTCTATGTATAACGGTTATTGAAATATAAAATATTATTTATTCAATACCTCTAAAAAGCAGTTTTTAGCATAACTTTTTAGATAATTTTTACGTATTTGTGATCTTCAACAAAGTTGTTTGAGACAATGAAATACACATTTTTGTCGAAGCAAGCAAGGCTCTATCTTAAAAAACATATTCACTATTATCAATTTTCTTGAAATTTTTGGTCAACTTTCACCATAAATTACTTCTTTCGGTGCAAAATTGTGCAACTGATTCACATGGCAGATTAAAGTTCTAACTTTTCACTATCGTTGGATGGGTGCAACATGTTTGGGCAAAAGTAGGCTGGGGTGGTTACATATTGATCAAATATTACATGATTATCAAATCTGGCTAATGAAAAATTACAAAAGATCAATGTATCCTTGTACAATGCTTTATACGGTTACAATATACCATTTTTATCTAAAACAACAAGTCACTGTTTTGATAATAATAATTGAAATACTAACTAAATAGAAGATTTTTCTCAATGGAACTAATGCGAAGATTACGTTGTATGAACAACTTCGACCTTAACAGCTTATTTCAATTATTGGAAAACAAGCACTCTTGGATCATTTTGGCATCCAGCTCGAAACGTAATACCCCGGCAATGGAAAATTTTGCAGGCTTTCGATTATGACGCCAACATGTCTAACCGGTATTAAATCAATGGTTAATAGTTTTCAACCCGACAAGTACACTCATTCAGATCGGGTATTTTATTCACCGTTGTCGTTCCATTTCCGGTCACATTGGGTTTTGGATTTAATCGTCAAAGTATCAAAGTAAGAAAACTCGTGAAAAGCAAGGTTTATACGATGGAGGAATTAACAGGTATGTGGTTTTGTTACGTTAAATACGTTTTTTAGGTCACTGTTAAACACTTTGCCATGGGTTTTTATTTTGAATGTATCTTGCATTATAGTGGAAATAAATCGAGGCCATTTATTCTTACTTTGGAAGAATACAAATGGAAGTATGAAAGAGAAAAAAACGAGTAGCATTTACACACACCCTAAATGCTCAAGGAATCGATTCCGAAACCTTTCCAAAAATTGTTTCTAATGTTGAAAAAAACGTGGGAAAGCTTTGTGATTATTTCCATTTTTTGTGGAAAAAGCATAATCGTTCAATGGACAAGGTTTTGGCAAGTAATGCAGAGTATTTCAATAAGCCTTTAAAACTAAATGTTGATGTACATTCCTTTTCGACGACAACAAAAACTGGTAGAAAACCAATTGCTTTCGAAACAAGTAATGTTGTATCGAAAAGGCGAAAAACTGCTGCTATCAGGAAAAACTATCAAGTCACTGAGCTATCATTTGCAATTGAGATGAAACTAAGGGAAACTAATCAGACGGATGCAGCAAAGCTTCTTCAAGAAGCGACACAAACAACACCGTCACGTGCTACCAAAATAAGAGACTCTTGGAGAAAAGCGACAGAAACGCCAGTGAACAGTTATAGAGATTTAGAAGCATTGGCATTAATTGTGGACAACAATTTTTCAACGAAGCAATACAAAAAACTACAATTGGGAGCAAAACAACGGAACGCCAATATCTACCCACCGTATAGCAAAGTACTGGAGGCTAAGAAACGTTGCTATCCATCGGACGATTTTATTACGGTAACAGACACTGAGATTGATTTTTTTATCAGTTCGTTTATTTGTTAGGCTCAGGCGTCTGTTACACTTTACGGAGCCGATATTCAATATTGTTGTACAAAACATTTTACTTTTATGTTATTAGTAAAAGAGGGATGCCAATTACTCGTGGCTAGCTCGAGGTTAATGGGTCACATTATCGTTTGGAAAGGGCTATTTAAGCCATTATTTGCTGCTTTTGGTTGCGACATCTACCAAATCCTCGATCCCTGTAGTCCCTTTCAGGAACTAAGCCGCAGATGGGTGACCACAGTATGCTGGGCAGGTACAAGTAGCACGGAAACAAAAGGATAGTATAACTGGGACACAATGGTACGGATTTTACTAGAGTGGAAGGAAGGAGGGTGATGACGTTACACTCTTACATCAGACAAACAAAGGAATTCGTAAATCACTTGCATGTAGGGAAGATCACGCATTCCCAAAACATCACTTATCTCGCGGAAGGGTTGTCTACCTCGGGCCACTAGGGTATCCAATAGTCGTGTCCTGGAGGCATCATTATCCGGGCAATGCCAAACCACTGAGATTGATGTCAAGTTACAACAGTTACTTGATATTACTGCTGCGCGGATAATAGAGGCGAACGAGTCGAAGTTAGCCAACTTCACAGACGAGGAATTACTCAACATTGAAATGATTGTTAAATACGGTATGGACGGAAGCACGGGAAATCCTCAATACCACCAAAAATTTTAGAATGATGATGGTTCTAAAGATGATGCAAGCATCTTCATGTCGTCTCTCGTTCCTATAAAGGCTGGAACTAAGAACAAAGTTCTTTTTCAGAATCCTCGCCCATCGTCGACGCGTCTCTGTCGGCCTATACATATTCAGCTTGCATCCGAAACAACTGAGCTAGCTATTCGCGAGAAAAATTATTTGGAAAATCAAATCAGGAATTTAGAGCCAACGCAGATCACCTGGAATGAACGTAAGATTTTAATTTCGTATAACATGTTGTTAACTATGGTTGATGGTAAAATCTGTTCGTCACTCACTGAAACGAGTTCAGCAGCAAGATGTTACATCTGTAAAGCCAAGCCGACACAGATGAACAATCTTAAGGTCGTGCAACAGCTTGATAGCAATAGCTTTCAATTTGGATTAAGTACTTTGCATGCATGGATCCGTTTCATGGAGTATTTTTTGAAAGTTGCATACCGCTTGAAAATAAAAAAGTGGGCGCCTCGTGAAGCTGATAGACAAGAAATGGTAAAACGGAAGAAAGAAATACAGCGGCAGTTCAAGGTTGAATTAGGACTACACGTCGATACACCACGAGCAGGGGGTAGTGGAACTTCCAACACGGGAAATGTGGCCTGAAGATTTTTCAAAAATGCGGAAAAAGTAGCCAGTATTACCGAGTTGAATCTATCTGTCATCCAGCGATGCGGTTCAATACTCCAAGTCTTGGCATCTGGGCGCAAAGTAAATTCTGCTGCTTTTGGTGCATATTGCGAAGAAAAGGCATGCTTGTGTATTAAATTGTATCCGTGGTATTATCTTCCTGCTAGCGTGCATAAGATTTCATCCACGGGTCTATAGTTATGGACAATTTTTGGTCCTGATCGGCCAACTCTCTGAAGAGGCTCAGGAGGCTAAAAACAAGGAATGGAAGAGGTAAATTTCTATTTAACTGAAACAACAAAAAATCTATACCTATACATATAATAATTTGCCATTTTCAGATTTCGAGAACATCACACGCGAAAGTTCTCTAGACAAAGTGCGAATTTGGACCTGTTACACTGGTTGCTCTTATCATCGGATCCAATGGTAACTGAAGCTCGTGCATGGCCGAAAAAAGCTATTAATCCTCTATCGGCAGATGCCATATCCCTACTAGCTGATTCAGATACAACTTCAGATACATCAGATGACAACGAATAAAATGTTATATGGAAAATAAAAATTAAGACTCTATTGATGTTTTTACTGTATTTCAGATACAAATCAGAATAAAACTTTGTTTGAAATAGCTTAAAAATATAATTAGTTATCTGCCTCTGCGTTATTCATAATATTAGTTTCATTAAAAAATTAGCCCCATCACTGTTATCATTATTATTATTATTATTATTATTATTATTATTATTATTATTATTATTATTATTATTATTATTATTAATTATTATTATGAATATTATTTTTTAATATATTATTATTATTATTATTATTATTATTATTATTATTATTATTATTATTACTATTATTATTATTTTAAAACAGCGACGTGTTGTTTTATGAAACAAAATAGTATTTTGTAACCGTATATAGAATTGTAGAAGGATACAACATTGAAAAATTGATTTATTTTGTAATTTTTCATTAGCCAGATTTGATAATCATGGATATTTGATCAATATGTAACCACCCCAGCCTACTTTTGCCCAAACATGTTGCACCCATCCAACGATAGTGAAAAGTTAGAACTTTAATCTGCCATGTGAATCAGTTGCACAATTTTGCACCGAAAGAAGTAATTTATGGTGAAAGTTGACCAAAAATTTCAAGAAAATTGATAATAGTGAATATGTTTTTTAAGATAGAGCCTTGCTTGCTTTGACAAAAATGTGTATTTCATTGTCTCAAACAACTTTGTCAAAGATCACAAATACGTAAAAAATTATCTTAAAAAGTTATGTTAAAAAACTGGTTTTTAGAGGTATTGAATAATTAATATTTTATATTTCAATAACCGTTATACATAGAGCTTTTATGTCTTCAGCAATGTTGTTTGTATCAACATTTGCTACAACTTTGCTGAAGACATCAAGTCTCTATCTACATTTGTTGGAAAAGTAAGTTTTTTATCTCACTTCTAGGAAGATTAATCACCAAATTTTTAATATCACAATGTGCGCCTTATGATATCTGAAAACTTTTTAGAATAAATAAAAACTCTAAAACCAATATTTTAGAAGTAATTTAGTTTTGATCGTGAAATCGGCGATTTCAAACACTGTGC
>JASCZW010021761.1:0-10155 GCA_034211315.2 Aedes japonicus
GGCTGATTTCTTCACCCCCACTTAAGCACTAAACCAGGTTTAACTATATGGGTAAACCTGGATTAAAATTTAAGCGAGGGTAAAGAACGCCCACCGTCCGGCATTGTTTTTATGGAAGAAAACTGTTTGCAGTTAAACGACATTTTGTCGACACGAAAAACAAAGTTGGAAAGTGATAGCTCTGTTGGGTTCCAGTGATCCATTTCAGAAACCTGGTTACTCACATCCATTCCGAGGTCACTTTCAATAACAAAAAGCCCCGCATAAACACAGTACAAACATCAAATGGATATTAGCATTGTGCATACACTTCCATTATCAAATCATTTGGTTTTGAAGAGGGCACGTATTTAGCAATATCGTTCAAATTTAGTTATAATCAGATAGATCTCACCGTTCAGTCGTCATTTGGATGGCTTCCCTGTGATGCTTAAGGATGCATTTATGTCTATGTAAAAGTAGGCGGAGTGGCAAATATTTTCACAGCAACCTTTTCCAATGGAACCTTTTTCAATGGAAAAGCAAACCTTTTTCAATGGAACAGCACGTTTACAATTAGTATGTACTTCGCACATAAATAAAATAAAAATACCAGATAAAAACATTTTCGAGATGAAATTTAACTTGAAAAATCACAATCACTGTGCAACAGAAGAAAAAAAAACCTTCCCGTCTCCACCACGTGCTTATCAAACTACCATCGTTTATTTATCGTAATAAAAGAAAAAATAAAGAATTTTAACAGGTGCGTAACATTTCCCCTCTTTGGATTCAAATGCAATCTTTCATACACCATTGTTGCTTGCAATCTTCCATATAACAGACTAGATTTAGGCCTTATCTGACTTAAATTTACATGAAATATCTCATTAGTTTCTGCCAAATCTAGCTTTTCCTTCATATGCATTAGATAACACAGAAAATTGAATGTTTCTTTCAAACTGTGTATGCACAAATGGGACAAAGTCATGAACCAAGTTTGATGATGGAACTCAAGAAGCATTTCAAAGTTCCTTCTCCGATTATCTGTGGGTTCATAACTTCACATCTAGTGAGGAGACGGAGAGACAACTCTATAACCGAGCCGAGAGTTGCAATAAGGTGTGGCCCATTTAGTATTGGAACAAACATAACAACCCCTAAATCCCTATAACAACAACAGCATCAGAAGTGCTTTTTCGCGTTCCAGTTCGAACGTGTTTCAGAGAAATACAAAATGGAAGAAAAAAGAAGAAAATTAATTGTGCGCAATCATTTGGAAAACCCTTCGTGGTCTGGGCCAAAACTTGCTTAAGTGTTGAGTTTTCCCCGAAATACCGTGAGGCGTGTTTTGAAGAAGTACAGAGAAACATTGTCGACGGATCGCAAACCTCAAAGAAAGCGTCGGGCGGGTACTACCAACCGTCAACTGTGAAACAACGTCATCAAGAGCATTAAGGCAAACCCCAACATCTCAGACCGCGATTTGGCCAAAAAGTTTCGCGCCTCACGCAGTACCGTGCAACGGATGCATCTCCGGGAAGGCTTCAAGTCATACCGTGCCTGTAGACAACCAAATAGGGATCAGAAGCATAACAATGTAGCCAGAATCCGTGCCAGAAAACTGGATGTGTGTGTATGACCAAGTGTATGACCATAATGTTGGTTTAAATCGGTTCTCAAACTCGTTTAACATATTTTTACAAACTGTTCTAACATATTTTTGTATTCTGCTGAAATTAACTACCCACACTTGGGAGTGGCACCAACACCATTCTTACTGTTGGTTTAAATCAGTCCTCAAACACTATGTTTTTAACGTATTCATGTATTCCATTGAAATAAATCGCTCACACTTGTGAGTGGCCTTTACATCATCCCTATTGTTGGCTTAAATCGGTTCTCAAATTCAATGTTTTAACATATTTTTGTATTCTGCTGAAGTTAACTACTCACACTTGTGAGTGGCAGCAACAGCATTCCCAAGTAACCATGAAGCTGTATATAGATACATCAATTTTGCATTATATTGCGATGTATGTTTATGGTTTAAATCAGTTTAATCTTACACGCGCCATGAAAGTACAATTAAAAGTCGAAAAGGGCCCTACTCCTGTCAAATTGAAGCAAGCGCACATGTGGTGTTGAAACCCTTAATCATGTATATTTAGGGCATAGTTACTTTTTCAGCTGTTGAATTACTGCTTTTGCTGAAATGTTTCATTGCATTTTTGAAAGCATGCTTGGGATGTTGAAGGAGATGTTCGCTCATCACCATGAGGCACCAAGAGTGAACAACAATGTTTTTGGCTAGAATGAAAGATATGAAGAGAAAGTTTTTGATAGTTCCGCTAGTGTGCGGCAGGCTCGGAAACATAGCAGATGTTTTAGGAAAATTGAGCGAAAAGGGCATGTGTACAGTGGTACTCGAACCAACGACATTTTTGCCTAACATCCCACTGCGGGGTAGGTCGAAGTCCGCCACTTCAACAGGCAAAAATGTCCGGTTGGAAGACGCTCATGTACCACTGTGGCTAGTATAGTTATTCTAGCGATCTATTGTGTGCACTCTGTTTACTGATGCGCACATGGGAAGGAACTCTCTCCTTTTTGGGTTTGGGTTTGTGATCGTCAGTCGTTGCGAATCAAAACAAACCCAAAAAAGGTGAGAGTTCCTCTGCGCATCAGTAAACAGAGTGCACACAATAGATCGCTAGAATAACTATAAAGGGCGATACGGTCAAAATTTGGTCAATATCAACTTAACGTATTTCTTTCAATTTTGCATTTAAAAAACCTGAACACCCCTCATTTTGAAGGTGTGTGTGTGTGTAGAATGTTGCTCCTACTTTGATTTTGGAATTCACTCTTAAGTTGTCAAAATGCCGTCCAAGCAAGAAGAGCAGCGTATCAAAATTTTGCTCGCGCATCGCGAAAATCCGAACTACTCACACGCAAAGTTGGCAAAATCGCTAAAAGTTGCCAAATCAACCGTTACAAATGTAATTAAAGTGTTTGGGGAACGTTTGTCGACAGCCAGGAAGTCTGGATCGGGGGAAATCGAAAACCGGAAGCCGCTGAGACGACAAAGAGAGTTGCCGGTAGTTTCAAGCGAAACCTCTAACCTATCTCTCCGAGATGCCGCAAATACGCTGGGTGTATCGTCTACAACCGTGCATCGAGCCAAAAAACGAGCCGGACTATCGACTTACAAGAAGGTAGTGACTCCAAATCACGATGATAAACAAAATACGACGGCCAAAGCGCGATCAGGGAGGCTGTACACGACGATGCTGACGAAGTTTGACTGCGTGGTAATGGACGACGAAACCTACGTCAAAGCCGACTACAAGCAGCTTCCGGGACAGGAGTTTTATACGGCAAAAGGAAGGGGAAAGGTAGCAGATATTTTCAAGCACACGAAACTGCTCAAAGTTCGCAAAGAAATATCTGGTTTGTGCATAGCCATCTGTACCTGTGGCTTGAAAAGCAGCATTTTCATAGCTTCCGGGACTGTCAACCAAGAAATTTACGTGAAAGAGTGTTTGAATAAACGTCTGCTGCCTTTCCTGAAGAAACACGGTTGTTCCGTACTGTTTTGGCCGGATTTGGCATCTTGCCATTACGGTAAAAAGGCCATGGAGTGGTACGCCGCCAACAACGTGCAGGTGGTTCCCAAGGACAAGAACCCTCCCAACACGCCAGAGCTCCACCCAATTGAGGAATACTGGGCTATTGTCAAGCGGAACCTAAAGAAGACCAAAAAAACTGCTAAGGACGAGCAGCAGTTCAAGGCAAACTGGCTTTCTGCGGCGAAGAAGGTGGACAAGGTGGCTGTACAAAATCTGATGGCAGGGGTCAAGCGTAAGGCCCGGCAATTCGGATTTGGAAAAGCGGAAGTCTAACTGAATATTTTTCCTGAATTTTATACTAATTGAACTTGAAAAAGAAATTTAATTTGATTTTTTAAATAAACGATTTCACCGATTTACACGCGTTTTCCCTTGACCAAATTTTGACCGTATCACCCTTTACAAGCCACAGTGGTACATGAGCGTCTTCCAACCGGACATTTTTGCCTGTTGAAGTGGCTGCAAATTCCAAAGTTTAGAAGAATGAAGATGACAATTCTGGATCTGAGAGGCCAGCTCATTCGTTTTTCATTTCCAAAGTTAAGTTCGAAAATGGCATCCAGGTGATACTGTACCAATGCTACTTTTTAACTAGCAATGAAGCATTTATTGAGATAATGCAATGCATCGTTGAATGCGTATTTAATGCGTAAATTGTTTTAGATATATAGTAATGCATCATCACATTTTTAATGTAAACGTAATGGAAGTTGTTGAAAAAAAATTAATATGGCAGTACTTTTGCTAAGGGTCAGTCGAATTAGTGTTATGATATAATGCTTATGATTACTTGAGTTCTTACTGTTGGTTTAAATCAGTCTTCAAACTCGATGTTTTTAATGTATTCTTGTATTCCACTGAAATAAACCACCCACACTTGTGAATGGCCCCAACCGCATCCTTACTGTTGGTTTGTTGCATTGCATTAACGTGCCAAAATTGCATTAACTTTAATGTGCATCTCTGTACAGAGAACAAATCGGGAACATAGTTAAATATCTTACGCGCTCCCAAAATCAATTGAATTCAGCATACAGTTAACCAAAACGGATCCCGCTGCAAACCCAACCATTTTATCCAACATCCTTGTGATTTCTGGTGGAACATGTTCCTACCCTTTTCCTACTTGACTTGCATTCGGCTTAGGCGGGCGCTGGTAATGCCTTAGTTTGAGATCACCAGTTATTACACATTGAGAATGTATGCTAAAGATTCGACTCGGAAAAAATACGACACTTTGTTTTGGGTGTAACTTTTTATCGCGTGGGTAAAAATTGATGAAATTTTGAGTAATACTTGTTTAGAGTGTTATGTTTATGCGTGAAAAATTATTGCGATTTGTCAAGTAGTTTTCAAGATGCATTCGAAACAAGAAGAGCTACGCCACCAAATCTTGGGCACGGTGATCGATAATCCTGGTCAGTCGCACAGATGGATCGGCAAAAGGCTTGGAATCCACCATTCCACCGTGTCCCGCGTTGTGAAGATGTTGCAGGAGACGAAGACTATCGAGCGGCGCGCTGGAAGCGGCCAAAACCGAAAACGGAATACCCAGAGAAGGCGCGGAAGATAAGGCAGTACTTTAAGAATAACCTGAACCTTTCCACCCGAGACGTGGCCAAAAAGGTAAATTTGTCGAAGTGGTTCGTCCAGCAGACCATGAAGTGGGCTTGGCTACGTGTTTTTAAGGTCAGGAAGGCGCCAAACCGGACTGACAAGCAAAACAAACTGTGGCCAAATTGCGTGCGCGGAAGCTGTACCGTGAGTGGCTGGTCAAGCCAGGCGTCTCGTCATAGACGACGAGACATATATCAAGGCGGACACCAAACAAATCCCCGGCCTCGAGTTTTTTGTCGGTACGTCCCACATGGAGGTTCCGGAAAAGTTCCGGAAGAGAAAAGATGGACAAATTCGTGAAGAAGTACCTGTTGTGGCAGGTGATTTGCGAGGTTGCAGGTGATGTCATCGTGGTCCCACGCTGTTATGTCCGGATCTCGCTTCGTGTCATTACGCCAAGCCTGTAATGGATTGATACGAAGCGAAGGGCGTTAATGTGGAAGGAGGCGAACCCGCCAAATACACCAGAACTAATGAAGAAGAAGTTGACGAAAAACGGAAAAACAAAACCTAAAAACCGATGAAGCTTTGAAGAAAAACCGGGAGAAATTGTGTAAGGAAGATGGACAAAGCCTCGCCCAAGATCTCATGAGCAGTGTTAAGAGGAATGTACGAGCATTCAGCTTGGGGGAGGAAATTCAATAAATAAGTTATGCCAAAACATTGTTATTTAATCCCCGAAAATTTGAGAAGTATCTGATTTCAAATGAATTTTTGGTGATCATTTATGTGTGTCTCATTTTTTCCGAGTGCAGTCTTTAGCCTTTAGCATCATCTTTTGGTTCTCTGTGTAATACCAGCTGATCTGGCAATAACGGAGTAGCAACCTCTTCTCAAAAGCGATATTTATAGCTGACTTTAGTTGATCCCTTATATTCAAATTGTGTTCTCAATTTCCGGGACTGTTGCAATTTTTATAAATTTATATGTGCTTTTTGTTTATGATTTTTTAAGTTTTTACTTGTCCGTTATTTATATTATTTTTATTTATTTTAAACATTTTACGTCTACGTCGTTTAATTGGTTTTTCTTCTTCTATAATATTAGTCTACTTATTGTAAAACACTTTTCGTTGTACTTTTGACATTTACTTCTTTCTTTTAAGTCTGTTTGCCAATCCATTAAGTTAATTCATCCTAATGTTTTCATATTTTGCTAATTTATAGTCAACAACTTCCCCAAATTCGCAGTCGACAGTCATTTCATCTGCATGCACAAACAGAGACTAAACGGTGTTCTGATCAAAATTTGGTCAAACAGTAATTTGTGTGAGTCGTTAAAAGTTTTTATTAATAAGTCAAATTCTTATTCTACAATACAGAATACAAGAGAAATAATCAGCTAAGCTTTCTTTCTACCGAATGCGAATTGCCAGGTCTTTCGTTTAACACCTGCCATAAGATTTTGTACAGTCTCTTTGTCCACTTTATTCGCCGCAGAATACAGCCGCAGGTACAGATGGCCTGCCTCAACAGATATTTCTTCGCGAACTTTGTCAGTTTAATGTGTTTGAAAATATCGGCCACCTTTCCCTGTCCGGTTGGCGTAAAGTTCCTGTCCAGGAACGTCTGCCTTGACATAGGTTTCATCGTCCTGTAACTCGCAATCAAACTTCGTCAGCATCGTCGTGTACAACTTTCGCGATCGTGCTTTGTTTATCGTTGCGATTTGGAGTCCCCCACTTTCTTGTAAGTCAACAGTCCAGCTCGTTGTTTATCTATATCCACGGTTAAAGGCGCCAGTCCCAGCTTCTTTGCGACATCTCGGACGGAGAGGTTTGGGTTCCGCTCGGAAACAGCGGGCAACTCTTTTTGTCGTCGCTGTGGCCTCCGGACTACGATTTCTCCCCGATCCAGCTTTCCTGGTTGTCGACAAACGTTCACCGAACACTTTTAATACGTTGGTAACAGTTGATTTAGCCACATTCAACACTTTCGCCAACTTTCCGTGAGAGTAGTTTGGATTTTCGACAAGCACGTACAAAATTTTGTTGCGTTCCTTCTCTTCCTTCGACAGCATTTTGATATCTGAAGTGCTAATTTCAAAATCAAAATAGAGGCATGATGCTACACGCACACATCTTCAAAATGAGGGGTGTGCAAAAAAATTTAATGCACGATGAAAGGAAATGCGTAAAGTTTTAAGTCGACCAAATTTTAAACGAAACACCGTTTATTCAATTGCTGTGTGAAATGCTTAATATCTTTATATTTGATTTATTGATTCATTCACACAGACGTCTTCGTAAACATTAGTTAATAGAAAATCTAAATAATAATTTTGTTGATTTTCTATATTGTTTATTTGATGAAGTCCTAAGTTTGCAATTTTGTCAAATGTGAAATGATGAGTTACATTTTCTCCAATTTTGTTAATTAACATTTTGTTGTTGTTGTTTTTTTGTTTAATGTATTTGAGAAATTTGTTACAGGTTATTTCATATTGTTACCTCTTTTTAGAATATTTCTTTCTGCTATTGGTTTTTTTGACATAACTTGGCTTCCCTTTATTATTTTTCACAGTATGCCATTCTTTAGTAGTGGGTTAATTTTGAATTGCTAGTTTACTATTACATATGTGCGTACAGATTTAACCGAGTTTCCTATTATGTACGTACCGATGATTGGCGGAAATGGATCCACTGCTGAAGTAGTGCTACACTCTAGGTGTCATCTTCCATGATGTTATCTAGCCATATTGTGACCTAGTTTGATCTTGGAAAGTATCACGTAACTACACTGGACTGGGCTGGACTGGCAACATTTGGCCTTCGTGTTGACCTGAGTTATTTAAATTACTAAGACCCTTTGGCATAGGGTCCGTTAAATAAGTATTTATGAACAGTAGCGGATTACTTCAGAGTTTGGAAGTTCAACCTTGTAATACGTTCTTTTGCCTCTCATTTCCATCATCAACTACGTTTACAAACCTCATCGAGAACGGACATCCCATCGGCACGCAACCCAATGGAGATCAAACAGAGGCACCCGAGAACAAGGTCCCAATTTATCATGCATGACGTAATAAAAGAAGAAAAATTTACATTTCTCTATTGTTGCGTTAGAAGAACCAGCCAACGAAGGAGAGGCCCGGTCTCGTTTTTCCAATTCGAGAGTAAATCAAATGCGGAGTCCCTAGCTCATACCGAGATCCCGAGGCTTTATTATTCTCCACGTATCCAAGCGTGACACATCAGCTTCAAAGTGTAGTCAATAATAGCAGCTTGATTAAATTCAGATCCTTTGGCGAGGAAGACGCAGCAATAGTAAGAAACGGGACCGGAGATAGGTTAGTGCGGATTTGGGTCATAATTTGACACCCTTTAAATTATGTTTAATTGTTCAAGGGTAAAAGTGTGACAACGGCATGCGATGCGAGTGAAATGGAGGACGCATAAGAGCGGTTTTTTTCTACTCAAAGAGAGGGACTTCGCGTTTCATACGAATGGAATGGAGATTTTTTTCTCCAGGTAAAATTCGAATAGAAGGACCGATATTTCGAATTAGGGAAATTTGAATAATATCTTGTTCCAAACACGTGATGTTCCACCTGAACCAACGTTCAGAAATTTCTATGGAGTTCAACTGTGGTGTTGATTGTGCAGTTGAATATTCCACAGCCGTTTTGTCAAAGTAACAAGTATAACACAAAAAGCAACCGCGAGAAATCTGTGAAGGAAGTCACCTTTTAAAAACAATTCGACTGCACGCGTCGGATTTACTCTCCAAAACTTTCTGACCGACATCATCTTCATACATATTAGGGTGGACAGCTTCCACGCATTCCGCAAGAATTCTGTAAAATTACTACACATCAATATGTCGCCACAGTGCAGCTGGGAACTCACGTGCTTCCGACTGGTTCCGCCAGGAGACATTTAATATCCACCAGCATGTTGCCAATTTGTATCGTTACTTCACATTCGAAAAACTTTAGCTGACCGCGTGCCAAAAATGACATTCATTAAAAATAAAACCGTCCAGCTGTCCGGATTGTTAGCTTTCACAACAAGGAGATCCTAACTATTCACAATGATTTAACAAGAATCCGGCATGGGCCCGTATAAAAGAAGTAAGTTTTCTTACAGCACACCGATATGCACGTGGTCAATCGATTAAGACAGCCAACTGTGGTGTCCGATGGTGGCTGTTGTACATATTTTTTGAGTTGCAGCCGCCATCATCGCAGCAGTTCAGGGGAAAAATGAACCTACCCCACCATACCCACCTTCTTCCTTGGCACCCTTGCTGCTTTCATCCATTTCTTTCCCATTTGTCTGCTGGTCTGGGTAACCAGACTGAATTGAGCTAAAAAAAGAAGGAAAACAAGTTCCATTCCGATACAATCATATAGAAGATATCTAATGCCTCGAGCTCGAGCGTAGACCGTCATCAACGGCGCGGACCATAAAGGTCTTGAGATCCGATAGAACGTAATCACCCTCCGGTTTTATTTCGATTTCATCCCCTCTCGACTGAATCGTATCGCCATTTCGAAACACGTGGCAAATTCAAATCAAAAGACGATCGAAAGGGTGTACTATGTTACTGATAACACCTCAAAGACGTCGAGGAACAGACGGTTTTTCTGAGGCATCAAAACGTTTAGACCCGTGTTTCAGCCCATCTCCATGCCGTTGAAGGACACCACGGTGGGACCCTAAATTGCTAGACGAAATTCGAAGGTGAACCCACACGTAACCTCGAACGCAAATTCTTCTGAGAATACAAATGGCGAATTATTTGGTCTTCACTGGACGACTGCCGGTGAACGTAAGCGTTGTTGCTTTCGTTTCAAGCGAGGCGCAGGAGGATTTTGTTTTCTAAGATATATGTTTTTCCAAAAGCATGGCATAATGTGTTTCCAATTCTTTGTTAATTTTATGCTCGATACAGAACATCTGCGATGCCCAGCTAGATCGCTTGAG
>JASCZW010021762.1:0-10138 GCA_034211315.2 Aedes japonicus
CTAACCCCACCGTGGTATCAGGTTTCTAGCTTGATCGCCTGTTGGTGTCTTTTTTAGCAGTTTAACCTTTCTACTATAGCGTTGATATTCCACTGGAACGCAGCACAGTTGGAGGAGGCGCTGGGTCGTATTTTTTCTTTGATTCACCTACTTAACTCGTATGTTCGCCTGGTATTGGGGGCATGCAACTCGCGATAAAATTTCACGATTTTGTCACAAATCTACGAGAATGTTGTCCACAGACACCGGGAGTATGAAAAGATTTCACCGGGAGTGGTCACCCACTACCAACCCCACCGTGGTATCAGGTTTCTAGCTTGATCGCCTGTTGGTGTCTTTATTAGCAGTTTAACCTTTCTACTATAGCGTTGATATTCCACTGGAACGCAGCACAGTTGGAGGAGGCGCTGGGTCGTATTTTTCTTTGATTCACCTACTTAACTCGTATGTTCGCCTGGTATTGGGGCATGCAACTCGCGATAAAATTTCGCGATTTTGTCACAAATCTACGAGAATGTTGTCCACAGACACCGGGAGTATGAAAGATTTCACCGGGAGGCGTAACGCTAGCGCTCCTGGATGAAATCGTAGCACTAAAGCAACCAATCACTTAAACCTTGCGATAAACGACCGATCGCTTCGGATGTCTCAACGCGAACTGACGGAACGATGTTTTGAATTATGTTTCGAACGCTAAACTCGGCTAGAAACTAAGTGTTCGATTTTATGTTTTGAAACATGTTTCGAACGCTACATCGGGGTCGGAATTTAGTGTCTTACTTCAAACCGGTATGATCAATACCACGGGTAAACGGTAGTGGTCACCACTACCAACCCACCGTGGTATCAGGTTTCTAGCTTGATCGCCTGTTGGTGTCTTTATTAGCAGTTTAACCTTTCTACTATAGCGTTGATATTCTACTGGAACGCAGCACAGTTGGAGGAGGCGCTGGGTCGTATTTTTCTTTGATTCACCTACTTAACTCGTATGTTCGCCTGGTATTGGGGGCATGCAACTCGCGATAAAATTTCGCGATTTTGTCACAAATCTACGAGAATGTTGTCCACAGACACCGGGAGTATGAAAAGATTTCACCGAGGCGTCTGGTGAGATGTGCACTAAAGCAACCAATCACTTACTGCGTAAAACGACCGTCACCGATGTCCAACGTGAACTGACGGAACGATGTTTTGAACTAGCTTGATCGCCTGTTGGTGTCTTTTTTAGCAGTTTAACCTTTCTACTATAGCGTTGATATTCCACTGGAACGCAGCACAGTTGGAGGAGGCGCTGGGTCGTATTTTTTCTTTGATTCACCTACTTAACTCGTATGTTCGCCTGGTATTGGGGGCATGCAACTCGCGATAAAATTTCACGATTTTGTCACAAATCTACGAGAATGTTGTCCACAGACACCGGGAGTGTGAAAAGATTTCACCGGGAGTGGTCACCCACTACCAACCCTACCGTGGTATCAGGTTTCTAGCTTGATCGCCTGTTGGTGTCTTTTTAGCAGTTTAACCTTTCTACTATAGCGTTGATATTCCACTGGAACGCAGCACAGTTGGAGGAGGCGCTGGGTCGTATTTTTCTTTGATTCACCTACTTAACTCGTATGTTCGCCTGGTATTGGGGCATGCAACTCGAGATAAAATTTCGCGATTTTGTCACAAATCTACGAGTGTTGTCCACAGACACCGGGAGTATGAAAAAGATTTCACCGGGAGGCGTAACGCTAGCGCTCCTGGATGAAATCGTAGCACTAAAGCAACCAATCACTTAAACCTTGCGATAAAACGACCGATCGCTTCGGATGTCCAACGCGAACTGACGGAACGATGTTTTGAATTATGTTTCGAACGCTAAACTCGGCTAGGAAACTGAAGTGTTCGATTTTATGTTTTGAAACATGTTTCGAACGCTTACATCGGGGGTCGGAATTTAGTGTCTTTACTTCAAACCGGTATGATCAATACCACGGGTAAACGGTAGTGGTCACCCACTACCAACCCCACCGTGGTATCAGGTTTCTAGCTTGATCGCCTGTTGGTGTCTTTATTTCACGATTTTGTCACAAATCTACGAGAATGTTGTCCACAGACACCGGGTGTATGAAAAGATTTCACCGGGAGTGGTCACCCACTACCAACCCCACCGTGGTATCAGGTTTCTAGCTTGATCGCCTGTTGGTGTCTTTTTTAGCAGTTTAACCTTTCTACTATAGCGTTGATATTCCACTGGAACGCAGCACAGTTGGAGGAGGCGCTGGGTCGTATTTTTCTTTGATTCACCTACTTAACTCGTATGTTCGCCTGGTATTGGGGACATGCAACTCGCGATAAAATTTCACGATTTTGTCACAAATCTACGAGAATGTTGTCCACAGACACCGGAGTATGAAAAGATTTCACCGGAAGTGGTCACCCACTACCAACCTCACCGTGGTATCAGGTTTCTAGCTTGATCGCCTGTTGGTGTCTTTTTTAGCAGTTTAACCTTTCTACTATAGCGTTGATATTCCACTGGAACGCAGCACAGTTGGAGGAGGCGCTGGGTCGTATTTTTTCTTTGATTCACCTACTTAACTCGTATGTTCGCCTGGTATTGGGGGCATGCAACTCGAGATAAAATTTCGCGATTTTGTCACAAATCTACGAGAATGTTGTCCACAGACACCGGGAGTATGAAAAGATTTCACCGGGAGGCGTAACGCTAGCGCTCCTGGATGAAATCGTAGCACTAAAGCAACCAATCACTTAAACCTTGCGATAAAACGACCGATCGCTTCGGATGTCCAACGCGAACTGACGGAACGATGTTTTGAATTATGTTTCGAACGCTAAACTCGGCTAGGGAACTAAGTGTTCGGTTTTATGTTTTGAAACATGTTTCGAACGCTAACTTCGGGTAGGGAACTTAGTGTTCGGTTTTATGTTTTGAAACATGTTTCGAACGCTAACTTCGGGGTCGGAATTTAGTGTTCGGAACGATGTTTTGAATTATGTTTCGAACGCTAAACTCGGCTAGGAAACTAAGTGTTCGATTTTATGTTTTGAAACATGTTTCGAACGCTAACATCAGGGGTCGGAATTTAGTGTCTTACTTCAAACCGGTATGATCAATACCACGGGTAAACGGTAGTGGTCACCCACTACCAACCCCACCGTGGTATCAGGTTTCTAGCTTGATCGCCTGTTGGTGTCTTTATTAGCAGTTTAACCTTTCTACTATAGCGTTGATATTCTACTGGAACGCAGCACAGTTGGAGGAGGCGCTGGGTCGTATTTTTTCTTTGATTCACCTACTTAACTCGTATGTTCGCCTGGTATTGGGGGCATGCAACTCGCGATAAAATTTCACGATTTTGTCACAAATCTACGAGAATGTTGTCCACAGACACCGGGAGTATGAAAAGATTTCACCGGGAGTGGTCACCCACTACCAACCCCACCGTGGTATCAGGTTTCTAGCTTGATCGCCTGTTGGTGTCTTTATTAGCAGTTTAACCTTTCTACTATAGCGTTGATATTCTACTGGAACGCAGCACAGTTGGAGGAGGCGCTGGGTCGTATTTTTTCTTTGATTCACCTACTTAACTCGTATGTTCGCCTGGTATTGGGGGCATGCAACTCGCGATAAAATTTCACGATTTTGTCACAAATCTACGAGAATGTTGTCCACAGACACCGGATTTCGCGATTTTGTCACAAATCTACGAGAATGTTGTCCACAGACACCGGGAGTATGAAAAGATTTCACCGGGAGTGGTCACCCACTACCAACCCTACCGTGGTATCAGGTTTCTAGCTTGATCGCCTGTTGGTGTCTTTTTTAGCAGTTTAACCTTTCTACTATAGCGTTGATATTCCACTGGAACGCAGCACAGTTGGAGGAGGCGCTGGGTCGTATTTTTTCTTTGATTCACCTACTTAACTCGTATGTTCGCCTGGTATTGGGGGCATGCAACTCGCGATAAAATTTCACGATTTTGTCACAAATCTACGAGAATGTTGTCCACAGACACCGGGAGTATGAAAAGATTTCACCGGGAGTGGTCACCCACTACCAACCCCACCGTGGTATCAGGTTTCTAGCTTGATCGCCTGTTGGTGTCTTTTTTAGCAGTTTAACCTTTCTACTATAGCGTTGATATTCCACTGGAACGCAGCACAGTTGGAGGAGGCGCTGGGTCGTATTTTTTCTTTGATTCACCTACTTAACTCGTATGTTCGCCTGGTATTGGGGCATGCAACTCGAGATAAAATTTCACGATTTTGTCACAAATCTACGAGAATGTTGTCCACAGACACCGGGAGTATGAAAAGATTTCACCGGGAGGCGTAACGCTAGCGCTCCTGGATGAAATCGTAGCACTAAAGCAACCAATCACTTAAACCTTGCGATAAAACGACCGATCGCTTCGGATGTCCAACGCGAACTGACGGAACGATGTTTTGAATTATGTTTCGAACGCTAAACTCGGCTAGGGAACTAAGTGTTCGGTTTTATGTTTTGAAACATGTTTCGAACGCTAACTTCGGGTAGGGAACTTAGTGTTCGGTTTTATGTTTTGATACATGTTTCGAACGCTAACTTCGGGGGTCGGAATTTAGTGTTCGGAACGATGTTTTGAATTATGTTTCGAACGCTAAACTCGGCTAGGAAACTAAGTGTTCGATTTTATGTTTTGAAACATGTTTCGAACGCTAACATCAGGGGTCGGAATTTAGTGTCTTACTTCAAACCGGTATGATCAATACCACGGGTAAACGGTAGTGGTCACCCACTACCAACCCCACCGTGGTATCAGGTTTCTAGCTTGATCGCCTGTTGGTGCCTTTGCCAGCAGCTGAATCCTTTCTACTATAGCGTTGATATTCTACTGGAACAGCAGCACAGTTGGAGGAGGCGCTGGGTCGTATGCAGTTTAACCTTTCTACTATAGCGTTGATATTCTACTGGAACGCAGCACAGTTGGAGGAGGCGCTGGGTCGTATTTTTCTTTGATTCACCTACTTAACTCGTATGTTCGCCTGGTATTGGGGGCATGCAACTCGCGATAAAATTTCACGATTTTGTCACAAATCTACGAGAATGTTGTCCACAGACACCGGGAGTATGAAAAGATTTCACCGGGAGTGGTCACCCACTACCAACCCCACCGTGGTATCAGGTTTCTAGCTTGATCGCCTGTTGGTGTCTTTATTAGCAGTTTAACCTTTCTACTATAGCGTTGATATTCTACTGGAACGCAGCACAGTTGGAGGAGGCGCTGGGTCGTATTTTTTCTTTGATTCACCTACTTAACTCGTATGTTCGCCTGGTATTGGGGCATGCAACTCGCGATAAAATTTCACGATTTTGTCACAAATCTACGAGAATGTTGTCCACAGACACCGGGAGTATGAAAAGATTTCACCGGGAGTGGTCACCCACTACCAACCCCACCGTGGTATCAGGTTTCTAGCTTGATCGCCTGTTGGTGTCTTTTTTAGCAGTTTAACCTTTCTACTATAGCGTTGATATTCCACTGGAACGCAGCACAGTTGGAGGAGGCGCTGGGTCGTATTTTTTCTTTGATTCACCTACTTAACTCGTATGTTCGCCTGGTATTGGGGGCATGCAACTCGCGATAAAATTTCACGATTTTGTCACAAATCTACGAGAATGTTGTCCACAGACACCGGGAGTATGAAAAGATTTCACCGGAGTGGTCACCCACTACCAACCCCACCGTGGTATCAGGTTTCTAGCTTGATCGCCTGTTGGTGTCTTTTTAGCAGTTTAACCTTTCTACTATAGCGTTGATATTCCACTGGAACGCAGCACAGTTGGAGGAGGCGCTGGGTCGTATTTTTTCTTTGATTCACCTACTTAACTCGTATGTTCGCCTGGTATTGGGGCATGCAACTCGAGATAAAATTTCGCGATTTTGTCACAAATCTACGAGTGTTGTCCACAGACACCGGGAGTATGAAAAGATTTCACCGGGAGGCGTAACGCTAGCGCTCCTGGATGAAATCGTAGCACTAAAGCAACCAATCACTTAAACCTTGCGATAAAACGACCGATCGCTTCGGATGTCCAACGCGAACTGACGGAACGATGTTTTGAATTATGTTTCGAACGCTAAACTCGGCTAGGAAACTATTTGAAACATGTTTCGAACGCTTACATCGGGGGTCGGAATTTAGTGTCTTACTTCAAACCGGTATGATCAATACCACGGGTAAACGGTAGTGGTCACCCACTACCAACCCCACCGTGGTATCAGGTTTCTAGCTTGATCGCCTGTTGGTGTCTTTATTAGCAGTTTAACCTTTCTACTATAGCGTTGATATTCTACTGGAACGCAGCAAAGTTGGAGGAGGCGCTGGGTCGTATTTTTTCTTTGATTCACCTACTTAACTCGTATGTTCGCCTGGTATTGGGGGCATGCAACTCGCGATAAAATTTCACGATTTTGTCACAAATCTACGAGAATGTTGTCCACAGACACCGGGAGTATGAAAAGATGTCACCGGGAGTGGTCACCCACTACCAACCCTACCGTGGTATCAGGTTTCTAGCTTGATCGCCTGTTGGTGTCTTTTTTAGCAGTTTAACCTTTCTACTATAGCGTTGATATTCCACTGGAACGCAGCACAGTTGGAGGAGGCGCTGGGTCGTATTTTTCTTTGATTCACCTACTTAACTCGTATGTTCGCCTGGTATTGGGGCATGCAACTCGCGATAAAATTTCACGATTTTGTCACAAATCTACGAGAATGTTGTCCACAGACACCGGGAGTATGAAAAGATTTCACCGGAAGTGGTCACCCACTACCAACCCCACCGTGGTATCAGGTTTCTAGCTTGATCGCCTGTTGGTGTCTATTTTAGCAGTTTAACCTTTCTACTATAGCGTTGATATTCCACTGGAACGCAGCACAGTTGGAGGAGGCGCTGGGTCGTATTTTTTCTTTGATTCACCTACTTAACTCGTATGTTCGCCTGGTATTGGGGGCATGCAACTCGCGATAAAATTTCACGATTTTGTCACAAATCTACGAGAATGTTGTCCACAGACACCGGGAGTATGAAAAGATTTCACCGGGAGTGGTCACCCACTACCAACCCCACCGTGGTATCAGGTTTCTAGCTTGATCGCCTGTTGGTGTCTCTTTTGGCAGTTTAACTAAGTGTTCGATTTTATGTTTTGAAACATGTTTCGAACGCTAACATCGGGGGTCCGAATTTAGTGTCTTACTTCAAACCGGTATGATCAATACCACGGGTAAACGGTAGTGGTCACCCACTACCAACCCCACCGTGGTATCAGGTTTCTAGCTTGATCGCCTGTTGGTGTCTTTATTAGCAGTTTAACCTTTCTACTATAGCGTTGATATTCTACTGGAACGCAGCACAGTTGGAGGAGGCGCTGGGTCGTATTTTTTCTTTGATTCACCTACTTAACTCGTATGTTCGCCTGGTATTGGGGCATGCAACTCGCGATAAAGTTTCGCGATTTTGTCACAAATCTACGAGAATGTTGTCCACAGACACCGGGAGTATGAAAAGATTTCACCGGGAGGCGTAACGCTAGCGCTCCTGGATGAAATCGTAGCACTAAAGCAACCAATCACTTAAACCTTGCGATAAAACGACCGATCGCTTCGGATGTCCAACGCGAACTGACGGAACGATGTTTTGAATTATGTTTCGAACGCTAAACTCGGCTAGGAAACTAAGTGTTCGATTTTATGTTTTGAAACATGTTTCGAACGCTTACATCGGGGGTCGGAATTTAGTGTCTTACTTCAAACCGGTATGATCAATACCACGGGTAAACGGTAGTGGTCACCCACTACCAACCCCACCGTGGTATCAGGTTTCTAGCTTGATCGCCTGTTGGTGTCTTTTTTAGCAGTTTAACCTTTCTACTATAGCGTTGATATTCCACTGGAACGCAGCACAGTTGGAGGAGGCGCTGGGTCGTATTTTTTCTTGGATTCACCTACTTAACTCGTATGTTCGCCTGGTATTGGGGGCATGCAACTCGCGATAAAATTTCGCGATTTTGTCACAAATCTACGAGAATGTTGTCCACAGACACCGGGAGTATGAAAAGATTTCACCGGGAGGCGTAACGCTAGCGCTCCTGGATGAAATCGTAGCACTAAAGCAACCAATCACTTAAACCTTGCGATAAAACGACCGATCGCTTCGGATGTCCAACGCGAACTGACGGAACGATGTTTTGAATTATGTTTCTAGCTTGATCGCCTGTTGGTGTCTTTTTTAGCAGTTTAACCTTTCTACTATAGCGTTGATATTCCACTGGAACGCAGCACAGTTGGAGGAGGCGCTGGGTCGTGTTTTTTCTTTGATTCACCTACTTAACTCGTATGTTCGCCTGGTATTGGGGGCATGCAACTCGCGATAAAATTTCACGATTTTGTCACAAATCTACGAGAATGTTGTCCACAGACACCGGGAGTATGAAAAGATTTCACCGGGAGTGGTCACCCACTACCAACCCCACCGTGGTATCAGGTTTCTAGCTTGATCGCCTGTTGGTGTCTTTTTTAGCAGTTTAACCTTTCTACTATAGCGTTGATATTCCACTGGAACGCAGCACAGTTGGAGGAGGCGCTGGGTGTATTTTTTCTTTGATTCACCTACTTAACTCGTATGTTCGCCTGGTATTGGGGCATGCAACTCGAGATAAAATTTCGCGATTTTGTCACAAATCTACGAGTGTTGTCCACAGACACCGGGAGTATGAAAAGATTTCACCGGGAGGCGTAACGCTAGCGCTCCTGGATGAAATCGTAGCACTAAAGCAACCAATCACTTAAACCTTGCGATAAAACGACCGATCGCTTCGGATGTCCAACGCGAACTGACGGAACGATGTTTTGAATTATGTTTCGAACGCTAAACTCGGCTAGGAAACTAAGTGTTCGATTTTATGTTTTGAAACATGTTTCGAACGCTTACATCGGGGGTCGGAATTTAGTGTCTTACTTCAAACCGGTATGATCAATACCACGGGTAAACGGTAGTGGTCACCCACTACCAACCCCACCGTGGTATCAGGTTTCTAGCTTGATCGCCTGTTGGTGTCTTTATTAGCAGTTTAACCTTTCTACTATAGCGTTGATATTCTACTGGAACGCAGCACAGTTGGAGGAGGCGCTGGGTCGTATTTTTTCTTTGATTCACCTACTTAACTCGTATGTTCGCCTGGTATTGGGGCATGTAACTCGCGATAAAATTTCGCGATTTTGTCACAAATCTACGAGAACGTTGTCCACAGACACCGGGAGTATGAAAAGATTTCACCGGGAGGCGTAACGCTAGCGCTCCTGGATGAAATCGTAGCACTAAAGCAACCAATCACTTAAACCTTGCGATAAAACGACCGATCGCTTTGGATGTCCAACGCGAACTGACGGAACGATGTTTTGAATTTTGTTTCGAACGCTAAACTCGGCTAGGAAACTAAGTGTTCGGTTTTATGTTTTGAAACATGTTTCGAACGCTAACTTCGGGTAGGGAACTTAGTGTTCGGTTTTATGTTTTGAAACATGTTTCGAACGCTAACTTCGGGGGTCGGAATTTAGTGTTCGGAACGATGTTTTGAATTATGTTTCGAACGCTAAACTCGGCTAGGAAACTAAGTGTTCGATTTTATGTTTTGAAACATGTTTCGAACGCTTACATCGGGGGTCGGAATTTAGTGTCTTACTTCAAACCGGTATGATCAATACCACGGGTAAACGGTAGTGGTCACCCACTACCAACCCCACCGTGGTATCAGGTTTCTAGCTTGATCGCCTGTTGGTGTCTTTATTAGCAGTTTAACCTTTCTACTATAGCGTTGATATTCTACTGGAACGCAGCACAGTTGGAGGAGGCGCTGGGTCGTATTTTTTCTTTGATTCACCTACTTAACTCGTATGTTCGCCTGGTATTGGGGGCATGCAACTGCGATAAAATTTCACGATTTTGTCACAAATCTACGAGAATGTTGTCCACAGACACCGAGGATGTGGTCACCCACTACCAACCCCACCGTGGTATCAGGTTTCTAGCTTGATCGCCTGTTGGTGTCTTTTTAGCAGTTTAACCTTTCTACTATAGCGTTGATAT
>JASCZW010021763.1:0-10155 GCA_034211315.2 Aedes japonicus
AATATGACACTTTTTAAACAATAATGCTCGTTATTTTTAATTATCTTGTTTGAGACTTTTAGTTCTTTCATAATTTTAATAGTTTAATAAATTTGCGCTTTTATTTTACACATTGAGATATATTTGGTTGAAGATTCTTCATCTTCCTTACTTTGTATTTCGACACTTACACATAATCGAAGTGTATCATTGATACGACTTAATTTTTGATTTTCCGAAGTTTCATAAATGAACATATTTTCGAAAATGTGTCTTGTAGATGAAACAGTTCCTAGAACATAACCACTGTTAGCAGAATCTATTGGCAACCGATGGATACTTAGGAATTTACCATTTAGGAAAATGAAAGAATCATTATATTTAAAATTCTTACATAGATCTTTGGTGCAAGTTTTAATTCCTTTGTAATAAAACTTTCCGATTTCACAAAACTCGAAACCTCTTATTCCTAAATTTGCGTCAACATTATTAAGCAATGTATATTTATTAAATTTTGCTGCTACTTAGTTCTAAATTTTGATTCTGGCAACTCCAAACTTCCGAAATCCAATCATTGATGGGTGAAGGTTTCTAACGGTTTATACAAGGTTAGAAGTTAGATGTACGTATACCATATTTTTCAAAAAACCCTATGTTTGTTTTTACTTATTTTTAAATTAAATTTATATTACTTATATTTAAATTCATTACCCACTATTTGTTAATGAATGGGCTACTTAACTCTCTTTGATCAACAAGCGTTTTTAACCATGTATGATAGTAGCTGAAAATCTCCACAATAAAAATACTGACTGTTAATAAAAAGTTGTGTTAGTTTCTTTATCAACAAATTTGGAAAACCTGCAAGAAGACAGCTTTAAATTATAATATATTTTGTTAGAGATTTATTTAAAACTAACATATTTCCAATAACTCATGGTGTGAGCAATTTGTTATATCTTGTAACATAATGTATTAGGAGCATGTTATGGTATATCATGAAAATGAAGTATAGTTTGTTATATTTTTGAAGTAACTGTATTATATTTATAGTACTGTGTTATATTTTAACAACATCCTGCATCAAGTTTATAACAAAGCTTGGTACAGAAAATGAATGACAAAATGTTGTTTTATCTTTCTAGACGGGATTAAATTTTAAATTGTTACAAGTGTGTTCTTCAATTATACAGATGAAAACAAATTTGGGCGTTTCCAAGCGAAATGCCTGGATATGTGGAAAATTATTCACGATATTTTTTCATTTGAATGCAACTTTGCATGCGCATTTGGCTTAGGAGACTGAGCCAAACATAGATTTTTGTGACTCAAGAGTCAGTTTTAAAGAGGGCGTAGCCATTTTAAATAGCACTTCAATTAATATGTTGTGGCTTGAAAACCTTTAGTTGTACAACTCAACCGTCTAAGAACAAGTTTTGACCCTATGTGTGAAGGTTGCAAAAAATATATACACTAAAAAAATAAATTCAGAAAAAAATCAAAAAATCACATTATAATTTTAATATCTAAAAAAAACGATTTTTTTTATTTGTTTTTAACTGTAAGAACTTGAAGCTATTACGCAAATTTTAAAGAAGACTCCCGGATAAAAAAATGTCAGAGTAAAAAGTTTCTACAACATCAACTTTTGATGCATTTCTCAAAATTTTAATATTGGCGAAAATAAACGTATTTTCATTATATAATCTGATTTTTGAAGTAATTTAAAAAAAAATCAGCTTCCCGTACTGACCTTCGTAAGAGCATTATTTACTATGTCGAATCAGGAGCGCTTAAAAATCTTAGCTTTATCGTTATATCGGAAGTACTTGAACATGATACTAAAGTGGGTCAAGTATTTATTTCAAAACTAATGAGCTATTTGAAAAACAAACTAACGCAGTTGAAGAAAGCGATATTTATGTCTAATGCTGGAAATATACTACAACATCGAAACACGTTTATTTTAACAAATAGTTGAGATTTCAAAAATGCTTTAAAGTTGACCTTAGAGACACTCCAAAACTGACGTTAGAGCTTCAAGTTTTTACACACAATGTATAAAGTATGCAATAAGAAGCAACATAGGCTGATAATACACGAAAATTTTAAAAATATTGTTTAAACCATTTTACCCCATATTGTCTTGCTTTTAAAGAGAGTTGTAGGAAACTTAACAAACATTTCGAAAAACGTTTTGTCGTTACTGGAGGAACGCCAATAATTTATGAAAAGGTCGTATTTTCGAATATTATTCGAATATGATAAAATTAAATCGGAAATATCTCGAGAACGAATGCTCTTACGAAGATCGTCATGAGCAATTTAAAAGAATAAAAATACTTCAAAAATAAGACTACACAATCAGAATACGTTTATTTTCGTCAAATATAATTTTTGAGAAATGCACCGAAAGTTAATGTTCTAGAAACTTTTTCCTTTACATTTTTCTTTATCCTGGAGTTAAAATTTGTGTTATAACTTCGTATTCTCACAGTCAAAAATAAAAATATTTAAAAAAAATAGTTTTTTTAGATATTTTTGTAAATTTTTGATTTTTTCCGATTTTATTTTTTCAGTGTACATTTTTTTCACAACCTTCACACATAGGGTCACAATTTGTTCTTAGCAAGTTTTTTTGTACAATCAAAGGTTTCCGAGCTCCAAATTATTAATTGAAGTGCTATTCAAAATGCTTACGCCCTTTTTAAACGTGACTCTTGAGTCACACAATTCTATGTTGACGCGGAAAAAGCGCAGTCTCCTAAGGCAAACGAATACGCAAAGTTTCATTCTAATAAAAAAATATCAAAAATAATTTTCCACATTTCCAGATCATTTCGCCTGGAAACGCTCTCCTATGATCATGTCCACTGAAGTTGGTTTGTTAATGTTGGGATAACCTAGTACGACGTTTGAGGGCCAATTCCATTTGGTAATATCGATATAATTCGAAGGAAGTGACGTGTGACAGGCTTTGGCATGCGAAACTTAAGTTGGATACGGAAACTGCAGCAATGCGACTGAATTTGAACATGGATGGCTTGGGTGGAAGCGGTACATGACCGATGGTGTGATATTCTTTGACCATTTGCACCTGCAAGCGTTGGGCTAAAAATTCAGAGATGTAATTTAGCTGTGAAGCGATCAAGCTAAATTCTAGCCCACGTAATGTTCCTGGACGAACCGATGACATTCAAAATGGAATTCGACGAACGTTGGTAACCAAAGAGGTGGGGCAATGTCTGAGTGATCCCGTAAATGGGGATTGTGGCTCAGTAAGAGGAGTTTGCGAGGAAGTCTTGGTTATGTCCGAAGACTTTAGTCTAGCAATTTGAGATTGAGACTGATTGATGGTCATTTGGTTTAAATACCGTTATGTAGCTTGGGATTGCGATTTAAAGGTAGAGTATGATACTTTTGGTTACAGAAACAGCAGGCAGCAAAAGGTCAGTTTCTAACCTGGTGTTCTACGGCTAGGTAATTTATGCACAGATCTTTTCTCTTTCCTTAATCATACCTTTCAGAAGCTGGCTGCTTAAGGAAGACAGCACATTTGGTTGAAAATAGTGTTCAAGATGACCTACCGACAGGCGGTCCAATTTTGGTGGTATATTTGGTGAACTAAAGCGCTGAATCTTGTTGGATGAACTTCATAACGTTCAAGGTTGGAGTTCCTGCTGAGCTCAAGGATGGTGCTAAGCATTCAAGCAGGGTGCTTGAAGATATTGATTTATTGATATTGATTGATAGCCCAAGTAGCACACAACGATCATAATTAGTTGTAGTAACTTGATTATGACTTAGCAAGTCATATTTATGTTTTCTCAACTGAATGGCAACAAGTGTGCTACTAGGGAGATCAGTCAAAATACGGTTTGACTTCCTCTTGCTATTTTGATCCCCTTTGCACAAACACGCGTCCGTATTCCAGTGAGAACTCTCTTCTGGAACACCATTACCTGCTCGATCACCAATCCCTTTCGATACATCTACACTACAGGAATCAATCAAACCTCCATCTCGAACGACGCTTGATCTTAGGACATCCAGAACTCACCGCAGAAAGCATTTCAGGAGTCCCCAGTTCCTATGACTTACTCCTACCTTTTGCTGCCAGCGATTTCCGAATTCATCCTGGCCCAGAATTTGGCAGTAGATTGGTAGCTTATATTATTTTCGTGAAATATCATGAACTTTTCAACGGTGCTCTTTAGTATCCTTGGAAGTTATTGAAGAACATCTTCAAAATTACCTGGACACGTCTTAAAAGTTCCCTCAATTTTTTAACCATGTTCTTTCAGATGTTTTCCGCTGAACTACAACTAACTTGTTTTGGAACACACTCTAAGTTTCCTCTTATCCCTTTCTTTGACACTTCTTTTTGAAAATCTTTGTTCTTTTCCAAGAACTTCATCGCAGTTCATTTCGAATTTACCCAAAAATCTCTTTGATCTTTAATTTCTCCCGAAAACCGCTAATAGAAACCCATCAAGCGAAAACCATTAAGCCGTTATGGCCTAGAAAGGCCAAAAGCTCTTCAAAATTTATTTTGAGAACGTTTCCTTAGTTTCAATCAAACATCTTCTTAGTACCCTTGAAGTCATTCCTAAGTTCTGTTGAAGCTGCTCCTAAATTTCGATGCAAAATTCATAAGTTTCCTAGTACATCCATTTTAGCATGTTTGAAACTTTCCCTTCTACTTCGAAGTTTCCCGGAAGCCTTTTCTAAAGATTCTACTCGATACCAATTCAACACATTCTTTTGTGTATAACGTTTTCATGCATGCGAAAAAATGGTAAAATTTTGGGTGAACTATTTTAGAGTGTAATGTTTACATGTGCAAAATTTCATCACAATCTGTCAAGTGTTAATGGAAATGATTTCCAAGGTAGAAGTGCTCGACAAAAAAGCATGGGCACGGTAGTGGAAAATCCAGGCTAGACTTACAGGTGAATCGCGAAACAGATGAAAATGGTGGTAAAATCGTTCAAGGAGACCCAGACCTCTCGGCGGCGAGCTGTCAGTGGAAAAAAAGCGAAGACGACCGACCCCGGGAATGCAAGGTAAGTGAGGGATTACTTCAAGCGCAATCCGAATCATTCTGTTGTGGATACCGAACGAAACTGAATTATTCAAAGCAGCTTTTTTGTTATGCTGCTTAAAATTATAATACAAATTTTATTTAGAATCATGATTTTTCTAAACCTAAAATAATCATACATGAACAGTTTCTTCTAGTTTTGGTCAACGCATCGTAGATTCTCTTGGTGAGTCTTTTTTGACTAGACCTAATACTTAAATATAAAAAAAAAAAACGTATCCTCAACATATATACATAAATTCCAGAACTATCTATACACTCGCTATTGAAGTGAAATTACCAATTCAATTCTCAATCACATCTCAATTCGGTTTATTTTGTTTTTTGTTTTGACCACCGTTCGTATCGGTGACAATCCGGATATAGGACTATGCTCAAATAAAGGTATCTTTGTTTTGTTCCTGCTCATGTGTTGGTTGTTTTGACGCAGTGTTCCCAGCTTGCGGTGCCTCAACACATTCGATGCGGGACGTGGCAAAGACGACCAATTCATCCGTCTGGTTTGCCCAGTAGACAATCAAGTGGGCTGGACTTCATTTCTTCAAGGTAGGTAAGGCGCCTAATAGAACTGACAAACAGAAAAAGGTGGCCAAATCCTGCACCAAGAGGCTGTACCACGAGTGGTTGGTGCAACCAAAATGCATCGTAATGAACGACGAGGCGTACATTAAAGCGGACACCAAGCAGATCCCCGGCCTGGAGTTTTTTTTTCGGCAAGTCCCACCTAGATGTTCCGGAGAAGTTCCGGTCGACAAATTTTCCAAGAACTACTTGGTGTGGGAGCCGTACAATGTACAAGCCGTAAATATATAACGAAGATTGAGCCTGCTGCCTTTCCTCCGGTCCAATGAAGCCGACACTCTGTTTTTGGTCAGATCTGGCATTGTGCCATTACGCGAAACTGGTGACAGAGTGGTACGAGGCCAACGATGTTAGCTTTGTGCCGAAGGAGGCAATTCCGACAAACTCGCCACAACTACGTCCAATAGAAAAATGCTGGGCGATAATAAAAGACAAGCTCCGAAAAACAGGGAAGGTCTTCAAAAACGACAAGGATTTGAAGAAAGAGTGAATTGAAGTGTGTAATAAAAATGACGCTAGTATTGCACAGGATTTGATGGGTAGCGTTAAGTCCGAGGTGTGGGCGTTTAGCTTAGGAGAGGATAACTAGAAATTAGAAGAAAAATTAGTAATTTCCATTTAATTTCAACTACCTTTGCTTATCTTGACAGATACGCGTATTTCGTCTACAATGTGCAGACTTCTACAGTGTCTCGTACTAATAACTCGACTTGTTTTTCCTAATTTTTCTACTAATTTTTCTTCTAATTTCTAGTTACAGGTATTCTACTAAACAGCTCAAACCCTCTAGGATTAGGAGCTACACACTCAATTTACTTCGGCAAAATTTCCAACAGCCGATCAACTCGGCAGTCACTTTTGCTGATATTTCTGCAAAATTTTCGTTTGTTAGCTGATTTTCGGCAAAGTGGGCTTCAAATGGTGAGTTGACAACTTGGCAGGAGGGTGCGACCGACCTCTGGTCCTCACAAGTTCCTACCTCACGCCTCCACGAGTCATATGATCACAAAAGACTGCCAGCTGAAACATGGAGACGCTGGTTGGCGTAGCCTGGGCAATGTTGTCAATCCGACAATAGCGAAGTGAGGGGGTGCGACCGGTACATCATATCATAATTTTCCATTCTCATATCTTTCAGGTCTTCCAGGTCAGGTATTACAAAATAGTCAGGTATTACAAAATAATTTAAAATTTAAAATTCTTTTTTTTTCATGGCGGTCATACATTGCCTAAATTTTCTGGTTCATAATGGATGCGCAAGTTTGTCTACAATTGCAACAAAACAGCAGTCGGCACACATGTAATTTTCAATTCATATTACAATATACCCTCACTATATATTTTATCTTATAGGACATTGTTTATTCTGTATATTTCATTCTGTATATTTCATTACATGTATTACGCCAGAAAGGTAAATTTCTCTCAGGTACCATACAGTTTAGGAGAGGAGGTCTTGCGGTTATAGGATGATCATCTTCTGGTAGAAGCATCAGTAAGAATGGGGATCATTTTTCAGCTGTATCTAGCACCGTCGGAGTGGCCTTCTCGAAAGTAGCAATGGATGTATATATAGATGTGTAGATACTAGTATGTGTTATTATATGATGCATGTTTTTTACAAGCTCTAGCATATTTTCATTAATAGAAATGTTGACGACTCTCTCGACCGCTCAACCTTTAATTCCTTCATTATATTTTCCATTAAATGGCGTAATATGACCTTAACATTTCAGTACACGATCATCAATCTACTATTTAATTATCAATATTATTATGGATGAAGTAATAAAATAATTAATAAAATTTTAATTGCTTCAGTTTGGTGATCCGGCCGGTATAATTATTTTATTACATTATATCAAATAATAATCAAAATTAATAAATGCTCTTCATTCCAGAAGGTTATATATCTATATGTCATGATTAAATACGTAATAATATAATATTATGGTTTTATATACAATTGAATGCTTTATTGATATTTATACCTCAATGAATAACAAGATGACCTTCACATTCCAGAGATACAGTCACCCATCAGTGATACAAAGTGGTACGAAGCTGCATATTATTATTACTGCCTTAATATTATTATTTCAGCAGGTTAATTAATTTAGTTTAACATGGTTATCATAGGCTCGTGAACTCCAACTATTACATAATTTAACTAAATATCCTTATATAATTTTTGCTCTACTATATAATCATATATAACATATTATTATTACATTACATCTATATTTATATAAATATAATAAATACTGGGTTGGGAGGGAGCACCAGGGTATCATTCAAGCTGAAACTGGACGATGGTTTGATTGACTGCCTGAGTCTAGGAGGAACAAACAGTATCATTTCTTATCCTACCGATTCGAGTGTGGTGCTGCGAGTTCTACTCCAACAGTTTCAGGGAGAGTGACGCGCCCTTCTTAACAAGCCATCCTGTAGAAAGCTTAATGAGTATTGCGAATTGTGTTATTCGATTTGT
Source organism: Aedes japonicus (assembly GCA_034211315.2). Lineage (NCBI taxonomy): Eukaryota > Metazoa > Arthropoda > Insecta > Diptera > Culicidae > Aedes > Aedes japonicus. Next base: position 8,157 of record JASCZW010021763.1, read on the forward strand.
TGGATCATATCGTTGGAAGGAGATTCTTAATTTCCCGTGGATTTCGTGTAAGTGTCTCTGCTTACGGGTCCACCCTCCGTTTTTGGCCCTTCATACAGCGATAGTGCGAATTCAGATCGGTGGCCCAATTTGATCTTGCTGTTAAGTGGAGCTGCATCCAAGCCAAGGGCTAGAGGGGATGGTGGCTACCATACATTATATATTATATATATAAAATTTTCGTTTGTTAGCTGATTTTCGGCAAAGTTTTCATTTGTTAGCTGAATCTCGGTAATTTATTCGACGAGTCTTAGTAAACTGAAATGCCGAAACAATCGGCTGTTGGATTCTCGGCGAAAAAAACTAAGTGTGTAGGGGGGAGACATCTTTAATTTTCGCATTAAATCGTATTATAATACCACTAATTCAAGATTAAAATATTAATCTTGACAATAATGTGATTTAGAGTAAATTCGTTTTGGATTGTACATGTTAGTTTGACAGATTGTCCGTGGCTTATTGGTATTCGTGAGATGTGGAAATGTATAGTGGTGTTTGTGTTTCGTCTCAATGTCTACCTTTTTACACGGAACAGCTGATTATGGTGATGTCAAACTATCAGCTCACAGTATGGAATGTTATGGTAGTTTGACGTCATCACCCACGTGCTCAGCAATGTTTACAATATTTTTGCTTCCAACACAAGTAAACTGCTCGAAGTGCAGGACCTAAGCTGAACGACATTGACTTGCCACCAGGTGACGACTCCGCCGTACGTCAACAAATCAAAAAAAAGCAAACCATCCGCGATAACTATACACTGTTAATAAAATTATAGTATTGTATTGACAGTTTACGATATCATAATACCGTATAATGATATTATAATTTTATTATTTTCACTAATACTCATAGTATTGGCATTAAAATTAATGCAAAATAAAGTTGTCTCCCTCTAGATTAGGAGAGGATGTTGAATAAACCAACTTTGCGAAAACATAGTTAATAAAAAATGTTTATTGAATCCCTGATTGTTTCAAAAATATCTAACTCATTCTAGTTTGTGGATATGCACTGGTCATTCCGAAAATATCCGTAGTTTCCGTAGTGAGAGATTTGGGTTTTTCGTTCATATCCTTTTCACCTTTCGGTCCATGACAGGATCAGCGCGTCCAATGTTTTTGTCACTTCTCGGTTTTCTCTCCACCGTCAAACGTTCCGAAAATGATTTGAGCACATCGTGAACAGTGGATTTAGGCAAATCCAATGTTTTTTGCAAGGTCCCGTATTGACAAGTCAGGGTTTGCTGTACGCCCGTACACAATTCGCTCGCGCACTTGAATACTAAACACGAAATGTGAACATCAATCATAGTCTTTTTCATCATAGACTCTCAGATATACCACAGTGAAATGTTTCATTCCTACGTGCAATATTTCAAAAGTTACAATGAATTGAAGGTGTCCGGATTAATGTGGATACAGATTTTAATTTCAAAAATCTGACATTATGGAGAGCTTCTCTTCTTGTCTTTTTGTCGATAAAAAGTCTTACAGTGCCAGATAAATCTGGTAGATTGGCACCCCTGCTTCGGCTATGTAAAAACATGTTCAAGTATTTTCGCCACTCAGTTCGATTATATACAGTGTAACTAAGGATCCAATACTTTAAGAACATCAGCAAATCGTTCAATAGTTTAAACTATTAACGAAAGAGAGAAGTCGACGAAGAGAATCTTTTCAATGTTACTTAGGACCTAATGCATTGTTTAACTTGATTTTTTAAGGAAACGAATCTATTATTTGAGTGCAAAATCTTTGATCGCCAGGAAATAGAAAAAAAGAAAAACTCCTAGATGATTCACTCAAGCGTGTTCTCGACTTCATAAGAACGAAATTACGCTGAATTTAGTCGCTCTAATGCTAGATTATAATTAGTATTCGTAGATTTTAAAGAAGATTTAATTGCCATTGCTATTGCACTTTTTTTTAACAATTTACGTCTCTGATCAACTTGCTCT
>JASCZW010021764.1:0-10160 GCA_034211315.2 Aedes japonicus
TTAAGAGTTCATAAAGTGGAAATAAAACCTTTGATAGAGTAAAAAGGAAATTGAAAACAAAAGTTTGAAGATCGTTGTAAACAAGTTGTGTAAATTCTCATAAAAACTAAACTTACTTAAATGTCAAACGTATTGGCGACTCCCCGTTGCCATAATAAACTTAAATTGATTTCTGTATGGATTTTGCAATGTAACTTGGGATAGCTCGTATAGTTAAATTTAAAAATATCTATCTGTTAAAACAACTGAAACTACTCTCCAAAATAACGAGATGATGGCTACCGCAATAAGTACTATACCGTAATCCCTTAAACACTACTTGGTAAAATCATGTTTGTGATATTGAATGAAAACTCTAGATAGGGATACTGAACTGGTTGTCCAAAATTGAGACAGATATGGCATACTAGTTTATACGTTTAAAGAACATTAACTTTACATTGTTCTTAAAATTTTGATTGAATCCACTATGAAGAGCTTGTTTTAGTTCCTTCAATTCCATTATAATTGTATCTTTTGACAGATACGCGTATTTCATGTACTTCTTGACGGCTCCTTCGGTGCCTCGTGCTCGAACAGCAGTTGTGTGCCAGGCAATTTCGCGTACCTTTCCAAGAATATACAATTAACAAATGAGTCGATAAATATGCGACACTTTCACACTTGCGCAACTTTTTCGTAGCGGTCGAAAACAACTTAAATTTTACTCAGTTGCCTTTACAGTGTATTGTATATCCGCTTAGTTTTTCAGTTGTCAGTGAGATTCGGTCGAAATAAACAATAAGCAAACCGTTTGCGAAAAGTTTTTGTTCTCCCACGTACAAAACGGATGACAGTGCTCATTTCAAGCAAAATCCATGAGTATTGACGCGTAAACGGCAAAAATTTGTTGTTCGCAAAGTCCAGAGAAAGCCGAGAAACTAGCCGGATTGAAAACGTACAAGGTGCAGAACTTCCTAAATCGGGACGAACGCCAACCAGAATGTTGTAAAAGCAGGTATCCGGAAACTCTACACAAACCTGTTAACGAAATACCAGTGCAGAGGTATTGATGTTGTGCAGGACCTACAGCAAATCGGACTTCAAACAGTTGTTGGGACAGAAAAAAGGGGTCCTCGCTTGGCTCCAGTCCCAGTAAAGGCGCAGCTTCAAAGAAAGCAACTTACCATGCTGGAGGTGGCTGGGTTCGATTCCCGGTCTGGTCGAAAAAAAAAATCGTAAGGAGAAAATTTCTCGACTCCCTGGGCATATAGCGTATGTTTTTACTTGCCTCACAACCATACTAATGCCAAAAATGGTACTTGGCATCAGAAAGCTCTCAGTGTAATAACGTGAGGAAGTGCATCCCAGAACACTAAGTTGAGAACAAGCAATAAGCTAATTGTGCCAGAAGGAATAGAAGCGATAGTTCTAAAGAAGAAGAAGACGAGAAAATTTCACGATTAAGGACAAATTTTCTGTGGATGATCGTTTGGCATAACGAAATGAATCATTCACGTGACTAAAAGAACCATGAACGGTGAGATTTTGACGATCAAAACCCATTTTTTCAGCCCAATTTAGCTTCATGACACTTTACTCAGGCAAAATAAACTTGAAAATTTCGCAAAGCCCGCAACTTATGATCGATGCTTTGGAATTTCGTAAGGTTGACTTATGAATGCATATTGTTTTTCCCGACATTGTACTTGTACGCATTTAGGCTTTCCTAATTATAAGTGTTGATATATACTAATGGGCAAGTTAGTGGACCCATAACCTCAACGTTCTAGGTTCAAATTCAGGTTGCTCCATATTTTTATTTTTTAAACCTCGTTATATTTCATGAGATGAATTTATTAAATCCATACTGAACTCTTATGGCAAATAACCATTATGCAATCTTATGAATATCAAAAAGTTTATTTCAGCTAGTTGCACTCCAAGAGCATACAAAAAATGGTATGTAGCTAATTCTGTGCATTTTGTACAGGAAGACACGAATTCACCAAACTGTCCTGAGTTCCATCAGATCTAAACCTATTGGACCATGAGCAAGCGCTAACCTCGGAAAACCAAAGAGAGAGGATTTAACCGAGGTTTGCAAGTTAAATAAATACATATAGTGAACTTCTGTGAAAAATTTGATTTCATTTCGATAGTGGAAGAAAGCCGATTTACCAATCAATCCAAAAGTGTCGCAATAGTTATCGACTCAACCTTTATAACGAAATCAAAAGGAAATAACTCATCCCACGAGAAACCTTCGCATTACATTGTTGTTAATAGACAAACAAATTGAAAAAAGTTTTTTTTAACTTCTGCTGCAAGTGAACAAAAGGAATTTAATTAAATATTGTACTGAAGCGCATCCAATCAACATTCAATCATATAGTGTGTTTTATGATGAATTGATGCTTTTTTCTCGGTTTCTTCTTATTTAGCATTTCAAGCTTATTGCTTTACAATTTGTTTGCTCTCAACTTGATGTTCTAAATGCACTTCACAGTTATTAATTGGGAGCTTTCGATGACAGGAACGATTTTTGCATTAGTATTGTTGTGTGGCAGTACAATTAACTCAATGCCCGGGAGTCGAGAAATTTTCCTTAACGAGAATTCCTAGACCAGACCGGGAACCGAAACCAGCCGTCTCCAGCATTGGTATTAAGCTTGTAGCTGCGCCTTAACCAACTGGGCTAAGAGTTTTCTGGATTATTATGTCCAAATAGAATATGGAATAATATATGGATCCTTAAAAACACGCCCTTTACTTTCCATCAAAAAGAAGACTAAATTGTAACATATTGAGTGATTTCAATTCATCTTATTACGTTCACTTCGAATAAATATAAAATGTTTAGTTCTAATTATAATAAATAAAATCTATTTCATGTTCATTTTCACTTACTCGAATGAAAAGCAGCTTTTGTCCTCTCGTATTGTACCATTTTAAAATAATGCTCAACAATCTCCTAAAACCACAAATAAGTTCATAACTAGGACCCTCTTTCACTCTTCATTGTTCTATCACATAAAATTGTCTTCGCTGTTGAACATTCGTCAAGTCAAATTTCAACATCCGTTCAGCTTTAATTATCTTGCACAATGAAAATCACTTTAGCTGCATTCTGCTACAAAACTCACTATGCACAATTCCAGCACATCATCATCAACGTCAAACGCAGTTTAATCATACTTCATCCTCTTCATTTTTCGGTAGCAATCATGCTTACACCAATCTAGCCAATCAAAGCCAAATGCAACAACATCGACACCGACACAATCCGGGATCACTCACGTGTCGCACAAAACAAAAACAAACATTCAATTTCAAACTAGTCAATCGAGTAAACCGCCAGACCGCGCAAGACAACATTTGAAATCCAAATGAAGTGTGGCTCCAAGTCGCGTCGCGCGAAGTAAGTAACTTCTTCCTTTCGAACTGCTCCTTAGGATTAGCTAAGCACATGAGACGTTCCAAAGGGGTGGTTGGCTGTAGCTGACGACAAATGATGGAATAGGTGGGAGCTCATGCGGTGTACGTATTTTTGCTTAAAGATATGTGAATAGGTCGAAGTTGATGAGCATCAATGTACCTCCTGGTCTTTTACGAACGGAGCGGGACTGTGCCGAAAATGGATTCTCGTGAGCCTATCTTAAACGTATCACATAATTACCTACGACGATTCCTACCCAGTGCTGCTCGTTTGCATCTGGTTATAAGGTATTAGCTGTTACAGTCGCGATGTCCACGAAGCCTCACTAAAAATAGTGACTAAATTATGGATAACATCATGATTAGCAATCGATTATGGCGAATGGTGATCCGTGGTGTTCCCTTCATCGTCGTTCGCAGGAGTATCGTCGAAATATGGCGAGAATTGACACGACTGTAAACTAAATGGCATTCGATCCGTTCGAATTTACATAAATCATGGAGTTTAAAAACACCATGCACAGCAATCCGGGATTCCGGACATTCTTGGTAATGAATAGATGATGAAACCTGATGACGGTCGGTCCCCACCGGTTGACCCTGACTGAATGAGCCGTGGCCTTAGTGCCGGTCATGGTGTCACAAAGTGTCGTATCAATTTGCCGAATGATGAAGAATCAAGTAGAAGTTTGCGCAACCGAAGAAACAATCTGCCTGAGCACGTCGTTTTATTGAGACATTGTCTTCGTGAAGCACCGTATAGACCATCGGTTCGTTAGGTAGTTGAAACCAACCGCTACTGTCATTAACACATCAATGTTAAAATGTTGAGATGACTGATGAGCCAATTAACTAGCAGCCGATAGTCAAAATCAATAAATCAGCAAGATGATATTTGGATGGCAGAGAGCCAGAGCCCTTCACTGTGGCAAATTATCTTACACGAAGTTACCACAACGAATTAACATGTTGTGGTTGGCATATAGTGACTAACTTATTTAAAGACATCCTATTTGGATTGACTCAACTCAGCCTTTTTTTTTTTGTTTTGCGGAATGGCGTGGTGACAGAGAATCTATTTCCTTAGGATAAAGATGAAGGGCGGCGAAGAATCGTCCCAATGATTTAAGCTGACAGATGTTAATGTGCCGTTTCCCACGACCTTCATGATGGAAGAAATTTTCACATTTACAATAAGACACAATTTACTTCATCGTTTACCTTTTCATATCAACCTGAGTCTCCTTATGTCAGCTTTACTTCATACAGACTAAACTGTCATTAAGCTGGTTCTCAACTTAGTGCTGCGTACATGCACTTCTACAGTTGTTAATTTGAAGCATTCTATACCTGTCGTAATTTTCTAAATGTGCAGATCAAATACAATTATTCGAACCAGCTACATCGAGTATGTTCTTGTATAATAGCCAAACCTTTACCAACTGAGTTAAGGAAGGCCCCAAACCGGCCATAAACTGAAATAAAATATAATCGCTAAGCATTATTTGCAACTGAGAATGTCACTTCCTTATGAGGCTAGGGTAAATAGATGTTTCATCTGCTAAGAATCATCACATGCAGCGAGAAGCTTTAGCGCTTACAAATTTCAAACTAAAACCCCCTGACTTAAAACTTCGTCCTTGACTGGGACTCATTAGCAGCGCATGCAATTGGGTCCGATACTGCAAGGTTTAGTATTCAAATTCACATCACCCGAGTTCAAATACCCATCTCAGCTTAGAAAAAAAAAAAGATACAAAATGTACCGATCCAAACCTCATTCAACCCGTGATGATGAACCCGATATGTGCGGCAAAGACAGAACGGTCAAGGTTTACTTGGAAACAAAACATGCGCGAAGAAGCGCACGCGACGCACGAGAGGATAATTCGCTTTGCCAACGCTGACGCCCGCCTACAGAACCGTTTGATGCAACAATCAATACCCCGCAATTTCATGATACTGATTGGTGATTGATCGAACAAACAAGCTATCATCATCGGTTCCGACATCAGAGGCAAAACATCTAATGTGTTTATTAACCAATTACAGAGTATTTTGGATGATCTTTTGATGCGTTTTTCAGCCATTTTAACGTAATCTGGTGGGGAATCGATCACTCAACTGTTTTGCTATAAATAACAATTTCCACGATTAGTGGAAATGATGCAATTATGTTATGATACTGAGATAAACAGAATTCGAAAATTTCCGTCCAAATCATTGCCTTTTCATTTTTTTCTGACCCAATTCTCAGAAATAATTAAGATTTTTAATAATGGTAGCAAACATGACACGGTAGGCGCCCGACTGTCTTCGTCGAACTTTGAGATTTTTTGACATTACTTTGCACCAGTCTACTTCGACAATCATGCAGCGCAAGGTGATTTTCATATCTCAGGTGGTCTATTTTCTTCAGTTGGTTGGGAAGACGGATGGATTAGCGGGGTATCAAAAGAGATTTAGCAGTGGAGCGAAAGAGTAAGGAATACTCAATCTTATATTACGCAAATAATTACAGTTGTTGATTGCATTTTTGCCAAGGAGTGAAAAGTTATATATAAATGTAAACGGTATGCGCTAAACGTTTTGTTTACATAGATTAGCAAGTGCCTTTTTACCCCAAAATATTGGTTAATAAACCTTGCAGTCTGACGTTTGTCTCAATGGTACACTGAAAGTTAATTTTAGTTTATATTACAAAATCGAAGGAAATACTCACAAATCCATTCGTTGTTTTCTGCAACGAAACTGATTTGTTCTTTTTATAAAGATACATTCGTAATTAAAACACACGCGCAACTGTCAAAAGCACGAATCATTTGTTCACACAGAAAGAGCATTCGTACATTGTACGAAAACAATACAAAGAGCTACGAATATTTGGTCACAAATAAAAAAAAACGTTTCTCTGGTGGTTGCATGAAGGACTGACAGATCTACTTTATCGACTCAATATGTAATTCACAAAAAAACGCAACCATGTGCGTTTTTTTTACTGCTTCTGACATGGGGTTCGAACCTGAATATTTGGAAAGTGTTGATTCTGAATCCGTGGTTGATCTCACTAGGCCATGCTGACTCGTGAGAACATGTCCGATTAATGAGCATGAACTTATAGCTCTCGACAGCGCTTTAATTTTTATTTTGGGATAGATAAACTATTCCCGCCCATACCAGCTGAAACACCATCATGCATGAGTACGGTATAAAAAAGAAACAGCGAATGGCTGGCCATCACGAAGTTCATTTTGTGCATTTTACAAAAACGTGTAATGATAGTATTTCACCACATAAAAAGCAATATGAATGTTTCATACAATATACGAGACATTTGTTGCATATACAAAATCCATGTTTACGAAACGCACGAAAGCTATTTTACGAAAATAAATTTTCAGTGTATAGAACACTGCCCAGGAAGTGTGAAATTAATCGTTTCCTTTACTCGTTTAGATTAGAATGGAACTGCGAGTTTGACAACACAGGCACTGTTGAATATATTATAGGAGACAATTTCTGTATTCTGATATAGTCTTTCCTTGTATTCTCCCATACGTGGGGTTTCTCATTCCATGAGGCTCTAGGAGTAGACAGCAATTTTTTGCTAGAACAAAGTTGTTAAGAGAAAGTATTGATAGTTTCGTTAGCTCACGGCAGGCGGTGAAAATTGAATAGAAGTAGTTTGAAATTGAGCGGAAGTTAGGTAAAGCAGTAGTCGTATTTAGTCAAGGTGGTGCATTCGATCATGCCTTGACCTACCCCGCATGGGGATGCTTGGTAAAAGTTTGTGTTCCTGTTTCGAAATACTACCTCACAATGCCCTCCGCTCAATTTCAAACTACTTCTATTCAATTTTCACCGCCTGCCGTGAGCTAACGGAACTATCAATACTTTCTCTTAACAACTTTGTTCTAGCAAAAAATTGCTGTCTACTCCTAGAGCCTCATGGTGATGAGAAATTATTTCCTTCTCAAAACAACATCATCAATTTCAGTATGCCGAACCTGATTTTTCTTGATATGGATCGTATCAGTATGCGTTTAAACATGGCGTGGCCATGGAGTGTATTATCAACTGTATCGTCACGGCGTTAACCATGAATTTTGTGTTGGTCGTTCTCTGTTAAAATAAAAATATAACGGTAGTGAAAATAGAATGTGAAAGTATAAAAAAAAGTGAATTAAACTGTTTCTAAATAGGGTACACTGAAAATTTATTTTCGTTAAATAGCTTTCACGCGTTTCGTAAACATGGATTTTGTACATAGAACAAATGTCTCGTATATTGTATGAAACATTCATAATGCGTTTTATCTGGTGAAATGCTATCATTACACCTTTTTGTAAAATGCACGAAATGAACTTCGTGATGACCAGCCAATCGCTGTTTCTCTTTTATACCGTACTCATATATGATGGTGTTGCTGCTGGTATGAGCGGACATAATTTATCTATCCCAAAATTAAAATCAAAGCGCTGTCGTGAGCTATAACTTCATGCTCATTAATCAAGATTATTCTCACAAGTCAGCATGGCCTAGTGATATCAACCATGGATTTAGAATCAGCACTTTCCAAACATTCAAGTTCAAACCCCCATGTCTGAAACAATAAAAAAAAAACGCTGGACAATTCCACGTGATTGCGCTTTTTTTGTCAATTACATATTGAGTCGATAAAGTAGATCTGTCAGTCCTTCATGCAACCACCAGAGAGACGTTTCTTTTTAATTTGTGACAAAATACTCGTAACTCTTTGCATTGTTTCCGTACAATGTACGAATGTTCTTTCTGTGTCAACAAAAGCTTCGTGCTTTTGACAGTTGCGTTTGCAATTAATTACGAATGTATCTTCATAAAAAGAACAAATCAGTTTCGTTGCTGAAAACAACGAATGGATTAGTGAGTATTACTTTTGATTTTGTAATATAAACTAAAATTAACTTTCAGTGTATGTTTCCCTTGACTCAGCCTTATATGCAACGATCGATTACATTTTTCTTCATAACTCAAAAAGTATGTCAGCTGGTAACGATATTCAACTAGTTATACACTTGCTTATATAAGCTTAATAAGACGTTTGATAGTATGTTTCACAAAAAGTTGCACAACTCTTTTTATAAGGTCAGAAACTTTCAATGGATATGGATGTAATGTCAGTATATAAGCTCCGAATTGAGTCTTATTGTGAATGCAACTTCGTCCCATTCGGAAGATTAATTATTAAATGCAGTCTTTGTACTGGTATGTGGGTGTGTTTATATTATTTACGGCTTTGCCAGCTGTACCCAACACAAAATTTCACAAAACATAGTAAAGTAAATCTGCTTTGAAACACTGAATTGATTTTTACATATAATGTATCAGCCATTCTATAATAAAATATCGCAATTCACTTTAGATAAATTTGGTTTTTTGTTTCGTTTGTGTTAAGATTAGCGATAACATCTTACCTTACCTTACCAATCAGACAAAGGCCGCCGTGGCATCTGTTGTACACAGAACTTGTCTCCATTGTATCCGGCCCATGGCTGTACCTCGCCAGGAGAGTCCGTAGGTCGCCTTTTAATTGATCGATCCACCTTGCTCGTTGCACGCTGCTTCTTCCCTTACCCGTCGGTTCGTTTTCGAGAACAATTTTAACACAACTGTCGAACGATTTTAGCGATGTGTACGATGGGAGGTTCTCCCTGCAGCTGATGCAATTCGTGGTTCATTCGCAATAACATCATAGAGATCAACTTGATCTTGAGTTAAGACTGTATCTAAATGCAACATAGAACGAGTAGCGTTCCCCAAAATTGTAAATGATAGATTTTACACTGTAGTGTTGAATCCCCAAACGTTTCGCTATTCTGTTCATCGAGACATTCTTCTCAAGAAGCCACCTGTCCACCACTATAATTTTAACACTCTTTTTAATGTGCGGCATCTCTAAAATCATAATTGTTTACCGAAAGTTCACAAGCTGATCAAGTTGTTGACAGATGAACGCGTCGATTGTTGGTTAGCGCCGTGTTGCTATGGAAATTGTCTCTTTTTATGTTGCATGCTTTGACAGCTGATAGATTTTTTATGTTTTCCAATCCAATTCAAAATTTGAGTTCGCTCACATGCAGTTTTGAATTGAAGGAGTTATTTTTTATACGGAGAATTATAATGACCTAATTTGAAACTATTTAATCATAGGGGAGCGATTTACATTAGTCTAATGTCCATGGGCTGAAGGTACTTTTTGCATCGTGCATCAGGTTGCATCGAGTTCTCGGCCCAATGCAAGCAAAATTTCACAACCAGTTTGGTGCTTCAGTTTTTGCGGCAAAATCTCCGGTCGCACAGGATCGTCGGAAGGCTGGAGTCAGGCTTCCTCTTGATACAGTTTCTGCGCATTAAGGCAAGGGTGATGTAGTTGCCGGTTCTGGTGAATCCCATCGACAAGCGCACGCAACGATGTAGCCACTTTTCCCTCGGTCTTTCTCTTCAGCATCCTTCGGAGCTTCTTGACGCTCAGGGTTGTCGGCCGTCCGGAACCACGCTTTCTTTGCTCTGGTTATTGTCTAATAGTGCCAAAATGTTGTAGATGCCGGAACGGGCGTATTCGGCGTCCACAAAGTGCCGCACGATGTCCGTTTTTGACGCGTTGGGGTGCCGTTCTTTGAAGGCGCACAATTCTGAACGGGTTGATGCACTGTTTTTGCCATCACGGTTAGAGTTCGACTGATAGAGCTTGTTGGGGAACAAAT
>JASCZW010021765.1:0-10154 GCA_034211315.2 Aedes japonicus
GATCAACAAAATATGACTAGTCCTATGCTAAATTTCCTGAAAAATCAAATACAGGCTGTTTCAACCACCACAAGGCTCTGTGAAGAGAGATATGGCTCATTTTACCCCACTTTCCCTTGTATTATTGAATAATTTATAGATATCTTTGCTCGGAGTGCCTCAAGCTCAACAAAATAGGACTTTTCCTATGTGAAATTTTCTGGAAAATCGAATACAGGCTGTTTCAACCACCGCACGGCTCTCTGAAAAGAGAAATGACTGATTTTACCCCACTTCCCGTTGTATTATTGAATAGTTTATAGATATCTTTGCTCGGAGTCGTTCAAGATCAACAAAATATGACTTTTCCTATGCAAAATTTCACTGAATACAGGCTGTTTCAACCACCGCACGGCTCTGTGAAAAAGAGATATGGCTGGTTTTACCCCACTTCTCCTTGTATTATTCAATAATTTATAGATATCTCTGCTCAAAACTACTCAAAATCAACAAAATAGTGCTAATCTCATGTGAAATTTCCTGAAAAATCGAATAAAGGTTGTTTCAACCACCGCAAAACTTTGTGAACAGAGATATGGCTGGTTTTACCCCACTTCCCCTTATATTATTGAATCATTTATAGATATCTTTGCTCGAAGTCGTTCAAGATCAACAAAATATGACTAGTCCTATGCAAAATTTTCTAGAATATCGAATACAGGCTGTTTCAACCACCGCACGGCTCTGTGAAGAGAGATATGGCTCATTTTACCCCACTTCCCCTTGTATTCTTGAATAGTTTAAAGATATCTTTGCTCGGAGTCGTTCAAGATCAACAAAATATGACTAGTCCTATGCAAAATTTTCTGGAATATCGAATACAGGCTGTTTCAACCACCACACGGCTCTGTGAATAGAGATTTGGCTCATTTTACCCCACTTCCCTTTGTATTAATGAATAGTTTATAGGTATCTTTACTCAGGTGTCTCAAGATCAACCAAATATGACAAGTTCTATGTGAAATTTCCTGAAATTTTCTGAAAGTTGTAGCTGAAGCTAGACGTCAAGGTAATCAACTTGAAAAACATTTCAACCTCAGCATTAATCGATCGAAAATTGGAGGAAGTGGAAGTTCGAATACCGGGAATATGGCACGGAGACTCCTTGATCAACCTGAGGTATTTGCGAAGGTACTCAACATCAATGTTGAGCTTGTAACGAATTTACGTTTGATATCTCGATTGGCACTATCATCAAGGAAATTGGATCCTGAGAAGTTGAGACAGCTATACGAACGTATAGAAGTACAAATTATGGATGAATTTCCATTTGTGAAACGGCTCCCACCAAGCATCCATAAGTATAAACACCTGCCGGAGGTCGTTGCAATTCTGGTAAACCTTCTCATTCAACAAAATTTCATTGATGCTAAATGAACCAGTTCCGTTTAATTTTTCAGCCATTCTCGTTAAACTGTAAAGACGAGCAGGCCGGTGAAAGGTGCCATAAAAGGCATAAGTTTCTCGAACGCATCTTTCAAGAAAGACTTCCGCAGTGGATAATTTGACGGATATGATGCGTGTAGCTTTAGCATGGTCAGACCCCAAAATGTCGTATGTAGCTTACACAAGCGGTCTTGGAGTTAAATGCAGGAAATATAAGGATGAACGTTTCGAAGCTCTGATGAATCGATATGTGGCCATTGATGCAAGTGAGCTTCAAGCATGTCTTCCAGTGTGAAGATTTGCTCAGATGGCTATTCCAGTGATAGTGACAAGAGCAGTAGCGATAATGTTGATGGCAATGACGACAGTAGCGATGATAATAGAAGTAATTAATAGTTACCTACTACACCGACGATAGTGACGATGTTTACTAAGGTGGTAATGAGAAAGACGATGAGATAAAGAAAATAAATATAAAAGCTATATTAAAGAGATGGGAACTTATGTTAATCAAAGTATTCGTAAATCAATGAAATTTCAATTTTCTTGAAGGATATTTATAAATTATTGAATAATACAAGGAGAAGTGGGGTAAAATTAGCCATATCTCTCTCACAGAGCCGTGCGGTGGTTGAAACAGCCTGTATTCGATTTTCCAGAAAATTTTGCATAGGACTAGTCATATTTTGTTGATCTTGAACGACTCCGAGCAAAGATATCTATAAACTATTCAATAATACAAGGGGAAGTGGGGTAAAATCAGTCATATCTCTTTTCACAGAGCCGTGCGGTGGTTGAAACAGCCTGTATTCGATTTTCCAGAAAATTTTGCATAGGACTAGTCATATTTTGTTGATCTTGAACGACTCCGAGCAAAGATATCTATAAACTATTCAATAATACAAGGGAAAGTGGGGTAAAATCAGTCATATCTCTTTTCACAGAGCCGTACGGTGGTTGAAACAGCCTGTATTCAATTTTTCAGAAAATTTTGCATAGGACTAGTCATATTTTGTTGATCTTGAACGACTTCGAGCAAAGATATCTATAAATTATTCATTAATATAAGGGGAAGTGGGGTAAAACCAGCCATGTCTCTGTTCACGAAGTCGTGCGGTGGTTGAAACAGCCTGTATTCGATTTTTCAGGAAATTTCACATAGAAATAGTCATATTTTGTTGATCCTGAGCGACTCCGAGCAAAGATATCTATAAATTATTCAATAATACAAGGGGAAGTGAGGTAAAATCAGCCATATCTCTCTTCACAGAGCCGTGCGGTGGTTGAAACAGCCTTTTTTTGATTTTACAGGAAATTTCGCATAGGACTAGTCATATTTTGTTGATCTTGAACGACTCCGAGCAAAGATATCTATAAATTATGCAATAATATAAGGGTAAGTGGGGTAAAACCAGCTATATCTCTGTTCACAAAGTCGTGCGGTGGTTAAAACACCCTTTATTCGATTTTTCAGGAAATTTTACATGAGATTAGCACTATTTTGTTGATTTCGAGCAGTTTCGAGCAAAGATATCTATAAACTATTCAAGAATACTAGGGGAAATGGGGTAAAGCCAGCCATATCTTCGTTCACAGAGCCGTGAGGTAAGTAAAACAGCTTCTATTCGATTTTCCAGAAAATTTCACATGGGGTTATCACTATTTTGTTGGTCTTGAGCGACTCCATGCTAAGATATCTTTAAATTATTCAAGAATATAAGGGGAAGTGGGGTAAAGTAAGCTCTATAACTCCACAACCATATCCGTGCGGTGATTTAAACCAGTTCCATTCGATTTCCCAGACAATTTCCAAGCGGAAATGGCCTTGTTTACAAGCCGCGCTTAAAAGCGACAAAAGTTACAGATTTTTTCCTTAGTTTTCATCAGTTCTTGCCCACTGTGCGTTGGTTCAAAATGCGGTTGTGTACTTCCACTCCATTCGACGCCATATTACTGAATGTAAACATGTTGTACCACGAATTAAATTCGAGTGTTTCAGCTGCTATATAAGTGAAACGTTTCAGCATTCCGAAATTTGAATTCCAGCATTGAAATCTACACTGAAAGAAAAGTGTCTGAAATTTGACGTGGACAGGCTTTAGCATATTCGGAAAATTTATCTACACACTAGCGCCATGTCGTGTGAAAATTCTAAACTTTTTTCATTAAAAGACCTTAACCTGCTGAACAACTTTGTTGCAGACTGAAATCAATCATTTGGTCAGAATCCAAAGTTAAAGCATTTTTAAAAAATTTACCTCTACACTCGCACCGTGTAGTGATAAAATACGTAACTGATAGTCACCAACGAAAAGGCCTTGATCTATAGGGCCCCTCTGTCGATGATCTCTAGATTCTCAGGATACATTGTCAGGATATACCAAGTTCAAAGTTTCACGATATTCCATTCAGCCATGCTGTTTGAGAAATTTCTGTATTCAAGGAATACGCTGTTTGGTCCAGAACGAGGTTCTTGAGGATTACACGTCGGTTTGGTTTGGTTTGGCTGCAGCTTCTGCATCAAAATAGAAAGGGAAAATCTAATGGTGTTGTACTAGAGTACTAGGAAAATCGACTCTCTTGTCTGGTGCATAAAAAAACACTTGTCCTGCAAATTAATTTTTTTTTCTTCAAAAAAGATCAAACTAAAGTTGAAATTATGCATGTCAAAATAAAGTGCCCACTTCTTATTTTCTTTTAAAAAAACAAGTTGTAGATCCAGTCTGTTGAGTGATCAGTAGTTGATGTGTCCTCCCCTGACCTTCAACAGTTTTTTGCAAACGTTTCGGCATACTCTCCACCAGATTCTTCAAGTGTTGTGTGTCAAGATCTTCCCAGGCGTTCTCAAGAGCTTGAAAATAGTTATGTTTGTTGGTAACTCCTGTCTTATCAACTCGTGAATCCAAGATGGCCCACAGATTCTCTATTGGGTTCAGATCTGGACTCTGTGGGGGCCATTCCATAGGTTTAATACGGCAGGAACGGAAGAATGCCTTTGACTTCTTCGCGGTATGTTTTGGGTCATTATCTTGCTGGAACACAAATTTGTTTTCCAGCCCAGTTTTAACCAACGAAACCTTCAAATTCTTTCGCAATATGTCGATGTAGGAATCTGCTGTCATAATACCATCGATTTTTACCAAAGCACCAACACCCGCCCAAGAAAAACACCCCCACACCATCACGTTCCCTCCACCATGCTTAACTGTGCCCTGGATATGTCGATCATGAAGCGCCTCTCCAGGTCTACGCCATACACGAGCTCGTTTTTTGCTGTTGAACAACTCGAATTTGGACTCATCAGTCCACAAAACAGTCTTCCAATATTCTAAAGGTTTATCAGCATGTTCCCGAGCAAATTTGAGTCGTTTCGCTTTGTTGACTTTGCTAATAAAAGGCAACTTCTTACAAAACCTGCTCTTCATACCGTGTTCAGCGATCCTTCTGCGTAGAGTACTGTCCGAGATCGGTTGTTGAATCACTTCCTTGATCTCCCTGAGGGTAACCTTCGGATTTTTCTTAATTTCTCGAATGATTCTCGCATCTGTTCGGGAATCTGTTCTACGTTTCTTTCCCTTCCTGGGCGATCAGCTACTGAACCATAGGTTTTGTACTTTGCGAAAAGTTTGGTAACCGCTGCTTTGCTGTATCCATACTTTTCACCAATCTTGCGATGCGATTCACCTTTCTCGATGTCACGAATAACACATTTTCGGATCTGCAAGGGAATAGTTTTGCTTGCCACCGTATTATCCATGGTTATTTAGATAACTCGCACTGAATCTTTCTGACCGACAACTGAAATCCGTAAGAAGATCAACAAACACTTGGAAACGTCAAAAAATTGAATACGAGGGGCGTTTGGATGTTAAAATTACATACACATAATATATTTTCAATTGGGCACTCTATTATGACACACCAAATTTACACCACGTATGGTTCAAAAAATAATTCTGCAAAAATGTGTATTATCCATTGTAAAAATACGCATGCATCTTTAAAATTATAATATTATCATGCTTAGACAAATATATGAATACGTTATAATGAGCTTTTCAATGACTTCAAAGATGAAGCGTGTTCATTAGAAAAGTGGGCATTTTATTTTGGCAGTGACTGTAAGTACAACAGCGTGAGCGCGCTCAATGGAGACATGAATCCCCGAACTAGTTTCATTCGAACCTTATTGGGCCATGATGAAGTAGGAACTCAGAAAGACCAAGGAAAGGGTAAGCATGCAAATTACATGCGTAGGATGTAAAATAATAAATAAGTGTCAGATACGACTGCTCTTGTAAATGGCATGAAGCGAAAGTGCGGAGAATTTTACAACACTACCTCCAATGAATGTAAACTGGTCGTTTATAAAACTGCCCTGAAAATCTGTTACTAGAAAATTAGAAACAATTAGAAAACTGTTTTTATCTGATAAATATATAAGATTTCGTCATCTGAACTAATCTAATCAAATCTAATACAAACGCAACCAGTACGAGAAAGCCTTTTTTCTCGTTCTAACTGTATGTCCCTCCTTAACTGCAAAAGGTGAATCTGTAAACTGCGTTGGATTTAAACAATTAGATTTGAATCACAGTGCATTTGGTGAATCAACAGGAGAAGAAAGATTCGTGGATTTGAGGCAAATAGAATGGAATAATATTATTTTAAATTATGAAACTCAAGTAGTGATAATGATTAAAATGATAATGATAAAAATGTTAAATCTATTTCATACGATAAAGTATATAAAATATAATGAAGGGATATTATAATGTAAAAATATAGTAATGAACACACATGTCTGAAGGTTGTTGCCCTGCTGCAATTTATTGCGTATCCATTATGAACCTAAAAGTTTAGACAATGTATCAGAGACATGAGAAAAAAATTACTTTACAAAGCTCGTGCATTCCATGGATGATCTGAAATTCCACATCATATACAACAGAGAATTTCACAAGATACGTTTTCAAAAGTCATTCTTATACAGAAATGAAGCTATTCAAAGATATCAATTTGAGTGATTAAGGGCTCAGCTTGATGACTTCTGAATCAAATGTAAAATCTAATCACAATATCACAAAAACAAACATGTTCAATTCTAATCTCACCGTACTTAAAAACGCATGCTTGATCTCAGTGAAATCAGCAGTTGAAGGTCAGAAGTACAATTCCAATTTTAACGCAATGCTGAAATGCTGAGAGCCAAAATTCAACGTTGATGCTAGTCATGCGGCTCCTTGTTTGAAGGAGCATTGTCATAGGTTGCTATGATCGTCCACCTAAAATAACGATTGGAGAACTTGTTGAAATTAAAGACTCCAGAAACACCACATACCCTACAGCAACACCTTACTTCTACCGATCTCCAAGCTCATCCTTTCCACACCGACCTGAAGAGACCTGGTCGCACCACCGCATCTCTGGTGGTTTGGTGAAAAAAAATTTCGATTGATTGACGCATATCGAAATTACGGATTATGGAACTTGAAAAAAAAAAATTAATTGTAAACAAACATCTAGAGAATCTTTCGTGATCTCAAAAAGAGCAAAAGTGTTAAAATTCCCAAAATCAACGGCGTGTCTGTAATCATACGTTACAAGGGTACTCTAAGTGTGGATAGAGCCAAGCGCATCTATCATAATAGTGGCACTAGGGACAAAGAGCTGAGGAGAAAGCTGTTGAGGTATGTGAAAGGCAACCCAGGTGTCTCCATACGTGATTTGGCAAAGAAATACGATTTCAACTTTTCCACCATGCGTAACATCCTTTCAAAAGAAGTCTTTTTGTGCCAGTAAACATCCGAATCGCTCCCTGAATCAAAATTTAGTGGCCAAAATGCGAGCACGATTACTATTTGAACGAGTTTTGACGAAATTTGGTGGCTATATTTTAATGGATGACAAAACATGTGTCAAAATGGATTATAAACAAATCCCCGAAGGAAAATTTTACCTGGCAACTGGTCGTGGGGATGTTCCTTCCAGGTATAAGTTTATATTCGCTGATAAGTTTGCTCGGAAACTAATGGCAAGGAATCTGCAGTTGTGTCCTTGAAACCAAGGTTTTCATCACATCTCACACAATAATGTCGAAGGTTTACATTAAAGAGTGTCTGAAAAAGCGGATTTTACCCTTCATTCCGTAACACAAGACCAACGTTATAGTTTGGCTGGATCTAGCCAGCTGTCCCTACTCTAAGGAGGTACTAAAACGGTATGCCACAAATAATGTGAACTTCGTCGCCAAAGAGATTAATCCTCCAAATGGCCCTGGGTTCAGATCGATCGAAAAATATTGGGCATTTGTCAGGCGAAAACTTCGAGGATGCGGTAAAGAAGTGAAAAATGAACAACAAATGCGTTTAAAGTGAAATAAGTTCGCCGGTACAGTGTCATCAGCGACTGTGCAGATCATGATGACATCGATCACAAGTAAAGTGCAACAGTTTGTTCGAAACGGTGAAGTGTAATAACTTGTTACATATGTTTAAAAGCTGAATAAATACTGCTGAATTGTTTGACGTTTTGATCAACCGTGTATGATGTTTAGTTCTTGAGTTATGATCACTTGAATTCGTCTAAATTCACTTTAAATCGGGCTTAACATACATTCACACATACACGTATATGATATAATGGTAGAATTTCACTCAATGATTATCCGAAGCGTGAAGTGATGATGTGTTTGAGATTTTAATGATTCCTCTTCTGCAGAAACTAATATCTTTTGAACATCCATCTTTCCTCTTTAGACACCTACTTTAGTCGGGGCGAAACTGCTCCGTCTAACAATCTTCTTTAGGAAAGCAATGGCTTATCGTGCAGCATAATAGCTTGTGCTGAAACGGATTGTCATATGACGAAGAAAATACACAATTTTCCTTTTTCTTTGCTTTTTCTATTCACTGTTCTGTCAGGTAGCAGGTTGAATTTCGATTTTAACATTTTTCACTCTCTTTACAATCCATTACACTTCAAGCTTATCTGCACTTTAAACAAGACCCCGCAAACACAACTAAGCACCTTTAGGACTAGTTTCAAGCGCACAAGAGCGGAGCCCCTGCTGTCAAAGCAGCGGACTTTCCATCAAAACAGCTCTAGAACTGCGCTGAAGGCAAGGGGCGTCTCACATGAATTCGATCAAATATATTAAATAATGGTTAATCGAATTATTTGAAGATACTGCATCAACTTCAATTCGTTGCACTTTGCTGCACAGAACATGCAACGCAGTAGTCGTGTTTAGCAACGACTCGACTTTCAACAACGTCAGACGTCAGATCAAGGTCAAAACAAGCACTATTAAGTTTATAATTATTTTGACGCCGTAGACCGATGATTTTTTAGTACAAATCGCGAAGATGGTATCTTCTTTTAACATAATATACATAAAATACATATACTTTAACATAATGTACATAAAAAAGAGCAAAAAGAAAGTGATAGCTTTGCGGTTCAAGATATTAAAATAAAATAAACGCCTTTCTCAAATAGAATCTTTCTATACGGTTGGTATTTAAGATGTTTTAGTTGTTTATTATAGAGTATTCAATATAATATAAGGTGAAGATGTATACATGACTTGCACCGTTTCAGTTTGTTTGATTGGCATTTCAATTGGCTCGTCTCTTTGATGGTGTTCTATACCGGAGTAACCTGACCGTGGATTGAGGTTTCCCAACAGTAACCATCCATATAAGCGTTTCCATTTTTATGTTGTAGATTTTTCCATCATGGTCCATTACCGCAAATGTGTGCTTGAAAGTACTAGTTGTGCTTTTAAGTTTTAGAGAGCCACTGTAATTACGGAATAATCGGGATGCTTAATAAATCTTTCCAGCTGGCAGTTGCACTCGACTATCGCCAGGAAAGTTAAAAGAAACTATTTCAGGAAATATTTCTTCCGCTTCGAGTTCCGTCCTGCATGGAGATATAAAGTCGTCGCTATGAGTTGAATCTAACTCAGGTTCGGAACTCCAGTGTCGTCACTATGAGACGCATCTGACTCAGGATCAGAATTTTTTCCGCCGTATCTAGATGGACATCTGTGGATGGTTGATTGATTATTTCTGGTTGTAATTCGTCCATTTAATCGAAAGAGGTACCGATGCGGACAAACTCGAATTCAATATTTCAGAGGTTTGTCCCATCGAAGAATTGTTGTTCGTCCACAAGTATTCCCAGTCGCTGTAAAATCTGCGCGTAATTGTTGATAAACAAATCAATGAAATGGACCGTGCTACTAGATCGATCGCAAATTGCAATTCAAAGATATCAAGATTATTCACTTTGAAGTAACTGCAATCTGATTCAAATTTGCTGCGCTCGATATCAGCGAGACACCCCTAGGCTGAAGGCCTTTTAGGATTTCCTTGTACTCTGTGAAATCCATTTGCGCTCAATCTGATGAATTTTGATTGTTTCTCCTGTGAACTGACGCCACTCGCGCTGCAAATTTCAATGAAAAGCCACTGTAGCTTTTCTGGCAGCTCCTCTAAATACTCTGCCATGTTTCTGATTTTGTTTCTTCTCAGGTCATTTGAGTTAATGTATAAACTTGTGGCATCACTAAATATTCTTGAACTTAAAACCCCAACCGAGGAACAAAATTGCAAAAACAACGTGACAACTCCCGAAAACACAACATTTCGTGGACAGAGCTCCGATGAATGTATATGATTTCATAATAAATTTTACTGTTGAAAAAAGGAGAACAAAATGTA